>PVIR01020193.1:0-30910 GCA_004026965.1 Petromus typicus
AAGAACGATGTGGAGATTCCTCAAAAAAATAGGATTACAGGTGCCATTTGACCCTGCTATCCCCCTGCTAGTGACATACATGAAAGAATTAAAAGACTCATATCACAATGACATATGTGCACCCATGTTTATAGCAGCTCAGTTTGTGATAGATAAATCTTGAAAGCAACCCAAATGCCCATTTGACTCTAGACTGGATAAAGAAGATGTGGTTTTTCTATAAAATGGAGTATTACTCTGCCATAAAGAATGATAAGTTTTCACTCATGAGGATGTGAAATAAATAGGTCACAGGGATGTAAATATGGCATCTTTTCTCTGGTATGAGAAAATGAAGATGTAAGTTCTAGAATGTATGTTATATATTATGAAATAGAAAATACTTAAAGTGGAGTGAAGGAGTAAATAATGAGAGGAAAAATGATGAGATTATACCAAAAAAGAAAGGAAACAAAGCCTATGTATATGGGGGTGGTAGGTTGGGTAGAGGAATGGGCAAAAGTGAGAAGCTGTGTCATATACAGATACAAATTCTCATTGTTGAGTACAATCCTGATGTGTATATGCAATGTACCAATAAAGATTTCAATTAAGAAAAAGAAGAATGATAATTTTGAGTCACTTATACTCCAACGGACGTATTAATAAGTGAAATAAATAGGTCACAGATGTGCAAATATTATATCTGTTCTCTGGTATGAGAAACTGAAAACGTAAATGAGTTCTAGAACATATGTTAGATATTATGATGTAGAAAATTTTCAAAGGGAAATAGGGTATAGGGATAAGTAATGAGAAGAAAGAAAAAAATGTGATGGTTAAAAAAAAAGAAACAAAGTTATGGGGTGGGAGGTTGTAGGCTGTGTAAGGGAATGGGAAAAATGAGAATTTAGACATGTCTTATAATGGTACAAATTCTCAATGCTGAGTTGATCATGTTGTGTATATAAAATAAAGATTCAAATTAAAAAAAGAACAGAGTAGAGGGAAAGGCTGAAAAAGCCTTCTTATCCTAGCATTTAGCACTTGATATTTCTCAGAATAATCACTATGCCAAATATAATAGTTAACCTTCAAAAAAATACACATTGTTACAACTATGAATGTCATTTACTGGAAAGAAGGTAAGGCAGAAGGAGGATTAATAACAGGCAGAAGGTCACCAGCCAGAAGCGGCAGGGCTGGAATTCTAAGTAGATATTTCTGGCTCGTTTTGCAGTTTTCTCTGTAGCAAGTTTATGTATTTGTTTTGACTTTATACTGTGTAAGTAGTACAAGAATAGAGGGTTAAGTACCTCATATTTCTGTAATATTATAACTTAAATAAGTTATGCAAAACTCCACGAGCATTTTTCTTTAGAGCTTGTGTGTTGCTGTCTTGGTTGATCGTATCAATGATTTTAAATTTGGATCTAAGATAGCAGGTGATTCGGGCTTCTTAGGATCTGATATCTCACCTCCTGCCTTGTCTGTATTGCAGACCTTGTGCGTGGGCACTACAATGAATGTGACGGCTCCTCAGGAACAGAAAGTTAATTTTTACAAGTTCCAACTTTTTATGAAGTTGATGGTGAGACTGTGATCAGAGTGATTTTAAACATGCTATCCTTCCAATTATAACTGTAACTTATTGGAGAAAATTCAGAATATAAAAAAAAATTCACAGTTCCTATAAGCCCTCCATAGTGGAATTTGAGGAAAAGTGTGTTACATTACCTTTTGGCCTTCTTTTCTAAGGTCATCACTGGCGTCTTGCTTTGTACACCAGAAAGTGACTTTTTTCACTTACTAGCATATTGCAATTTCCTCCTCAGTACTAAAAATTATATGAAAACACTTTTACACCTTTCAATATGGTGTGACTTGTCATAATTTACTGGTGTACTCCTTGCAGTTGGACATATTACTTCATTTTTTAAAAAATGTCATCAATAAATTCGTGCTACTTTTGCTTGGCATCAACCCTAAAGTACAACAGCTGGGTTAAGGTGAAAGGATGCTCTCAAAGTCTGTGACACAACTTGCCATGGGACCCGCATCTCCCCAGCACTTTGGAATTTGCTCCTGCAGCCTTCTGCATGTTTCTACACCCCCAGGGGACCCCAGCACCATGGCCATCTCTGTGGTCTCTCATCACGGAGATCTTGTCTCCCACCTGAATTTGTGAGCAAGCTGCACAAGGATGTTTTTTGTTTGTTTGTTTGTTTGTTTGTTTGTTTTTAATTATCTTTATTGGTACATTATGAATACACATGATAATCGCATTCAACATTAAGAGTTTGTATCAGCATATGACATGACTTGATTCTCATTTTTTCCCTTTGTCCCCCGCCCTACATCCCCTTGCCCCCTATATACACAATCTTTGTTTTCTTTTTTCTTAATTATTACTGCATTCATTTTCCCCTTGTTATTTACCCTTACACTCTTTCCTTTAAATATTTTCTACTTCACAATTTCAACTAAACATACTACAACCCATTTACAACTTTATGTTCTCATTCTAAAGAAAGATATATTTACAAATCTGTGACCTGTTAATTTCGCTTATGAGGATGTCCTCAAGGTACATCCATTTGAGTATGAATGACTCGATCTTATCATTTTTAATGGCAGAGTAATACTCCATTCTATAAAAGAACCACATCTTTATCCAGTCTCCAGTTGATGGACATTTGGGTTGTTTCCAAGACTTAGCAATCACAAACTGAGCTGCTATAAACATGGGTGCACATATGTCGCTGTGAAATGACTACTTTAATTCCTTTTGTACATATGCCTAGCAGAGTGATGTCCAGGTCAAATGGGACCTCCAATCCTAGTTTTTTGAGGAATCTCCACACTGCTCTCCACAGAGGTTGTACGAATCTACGTTCCCACCAACAGTGGAGAAGGGTTCCCTTTTCTCTGCAGCCTCACCAACATTTGTTGCTGGCTAATTCTGACATGGCAGCCATTCTTTGTGGAGTTAGATGAAATCTCAGTGTTGTTTTCATCTGCATCTCTCGAATGACTAATGATGTTGAGCATTTCTTCGTATACTTCTTAGCTGCTCTTACTTCTTCCTCTGAAAAGTATCTATTAATTTCAGATGCCCATTTTTGAATTGGATCTTTAAATTTGGGTGGATTGATATTTTTAAGCTCTTTATATATTCTAGATAGTGCCCCTTTGTCTGAGGAACAGGTGGTACAGATTTTTTTCCCGCATTGTTGGCTGCCTATTCGTTCTATTGGTGGTTTCCTTTGCTGTGCAGAAGCTTTTTAAAAGAATGAGGTCCCATTTGTTGATTTCTTCTGCCAATTCTTGCACAAGGGTGTTTTAAAAACCCTTTCAAATCTCTGTGTCCTCATTCTCTAAACAGAGCCATGGGAGCTCCCGAGGTCCAGAGATGTTATCCCCAATCCCTGAACCCCACTTCCTGACCTCACTAAACCTGTGGGATGTTCCTCCTGCACACCTCTGTTAAGGGCCACTTGCCTGGGCTTTGGCTCTGGGCCACCCCAGAACCTTGATACACAGGAAGGAGTTTCCATTTGCCATCCCTATAGTGGGCAGACCTGTTACTTTAAAACCCCCAACACCAGAGAAGTTGTCTGCGTGGTTATTGTGAGATCAGTCTAGACATGCGGTGTAGCAGGCGGTCCCCAAGCCCTTAGCGAGCCATTGGTTCCCACTGTATCTGGAGTAAGGAGACAGTGAGGGAAGCTCCGCTTGGTCCTCGAGGCAGAATGACAGAGTGAGGACCAGCAGGACATCGTCCCCTTGGCTCCCGCAAAGGGAGCAGCATGGTCAGAAGCGATTCTTCATCAAGGATCTCGAATCCACCAGCTGGTTTGTGGTGTGGATGAAGAGTTTACTGCTTCCAAGAAGTTTTTCCTCTGAGGACCATGAGCTGTGGTCCTGGGGTCAGTGCTGGACTGAGGGGATGTCTTCCTTTCCTGCAAGCTTCCTTCCCAAAGCTTGCAGAAAGGCGAGGGTGAACAGATCTGATTGCACTGCTGTTGTGAGCATTCGCAGCTCTTGTTCTTAGTCCTGTGATTTTTCTGGGTCAATAGTATTATTTCCCCAGTTGTGAATAAAATTCAGCATTTTAAAAATAGGTCTGAATGCCACCAGCTTAATATACACTGCTCTTCCAATCTACGATTGTTAAGTCCTTCTCAGAGGTCTCTTGGAAGGAGAAGAGAGACGTCAAGAAGTGGTTTTGTTGTTGTGCCATGGGGGCTAAACGGGTGGCAAATGAGTGCTCAGATGTAGCGCAAATCATCCCACACTTTAAACTAACTCAGTTAAATCATCTGCAATGGAAAGAGTGAAGCAGAGAAGAGTTGAACTGTGTTTCTGCTGAGTTTGCAGATGGGGAAGAGACAAAGCTGGGTCCCAGTGCAGTTCAAGCAGGTCCTGGGAGCAAGAACAAAGTGAGAGGCTACAAAGATGTGAGTGAACCAAAAACAGCAGCCAGAAGCAGATAGTTGGGGGTGAAATGGTTAAATGAGGCTGCCACACATCTCCTTAAGTCTTTGACCTGCTTATATCTCAAAACCCTTGCAAAAGAAAACTGGAAAATTGGGACCACAGGGACGGGGCTTTAGCTCAGTGGTTCTGGCTCTTGTCTTGCAAGTGCGAGGGCCGGGGTAACAACATACAATAGTGCTGGGTGAGAAGACTCACTTGCACCAGCAATCAGTACCACATACCACAGTGCCGGGCATGGTGGCTCATGCCTGTAATGCCAGCACTCAGGAGGCATAGGCAGGAGGATTGCTGAGTTTGAGGCTGAGCTCAGAACCAGCCTGAACTACAAAGTGAGACCCTGTATCAAAAAAAAAATTTTTAAAAAGGAAAGAAAGAAAAGAAAATTGTGACCACAAAAGAAAACTCCAATAGAAAATACTTTTAAAAGTGGGCATAAGTTTTATTGATGTCTCATGAAGACCTGGGCTTTAGCTTGGCCTGACTCCATATCCTCTTTTCCTGAGAAATGTCCTGCTGACCTCACTGATGGTTTGTCTTTGGTTCACTGAATAATATAGTCCTCAGGGGAAGAATACGATTCTTCCCAAAGCCTAACATGGAGTCTCCAGCACCAGTATCAAGCAGCCCTTTCATCAAGTTGCTTACTTTGTAAATGTCACCAAAAAATTCACTGATGGTCAGAGTCATGGTGTCTCTTTAATTGTTGAATGCTCCACAGCCCAATGCTGTGGGCTTCCTACCCTCATGCATACAGAACACAGCAGCTGAGTGCACAGAATACAATGCCAGAAAGCCTGAAGGATGGGAAACAGGTTGCTCTGTGTCTACATTTGTCTGTAGCATGCAGAAGACCAAGCTAGAAAGCCAACGTTCATCATCTGTCAGCTCCAGCTGGAAACAGAGACAGTAGAGAAATGAGTCCCTCAACTTGGCATCCAAGTCCTGGCTGGCTTTGGGGAAGACGTGGGCCACTGGAGTCAATAAGGTGTCAGACTGTGGTGTAAGGAACAGAGTAGAAATATAGCTCCAAGAAGAGTCAGATCTCCATCTCCATTTCCCAGGGATTGCAGACTGTAAGCCTATGGAAAGTATTTCCTGCCTCACTGGAGGTACAATCTTATGTAAAGCTGTGCTTTTGGACTGGCTGGGAGCCTAGTCCTTCCTACACTGGACCTCTGCCTTCCTGTAGACGCGTCCCCACTGAACTGAACTTCCGCAGCCCCTAGCAGTGCCTTCTTTGGGCAGCTGCAGCCTCCCAGCTGGCCCGGCCCTCTGGCCTGGTCTAGCTGTGCTCCAGGGGCTAAGCACAGGCTTTCCTTCAGCTCATTTCCTCCTTGACTGTTGTTCCCCACAATAAATTAACAGTTTCCTTATCCATTTCTGTGGTCCCGCTTCCATTCCTAAGGAATAAACTAAGTATGGTGTTGAACATAGGCACCTTCTGCCTAGGTTAGGACATGGTAAATAATAGTGCTTTGTCTTGAAAATGAATGAATTGGTGTGGGCTCTTGCTTTGAATCCTACTGCTCCTTGCTCTGAGCTCAGAGAGCCAGGAATACTGTACTTTGTTCCTTTGTGTGTTCATGTACTGGACCTCATGGTGACATAGGAACTGCAAGCACTTCTGAGTAGTGGACCAGGAAGGCCTGGAAACCAGGGAAGATTATTTGAGCTGCGGATTAGAAACCGTAAATTTAGGGGCCAGGGACTGAGCTCAGTTCTGGCATCTGCCTTGCAAGTGCAAGGTCCCAAGTTTGATCACTGGTAACCACGTACAACAATGCTGGTTGTGGTGTTACATGCCTGTATACCCAGCACTCGGGAGGCAGAGGCAGGAGGATTGCTGTGAGTTTGAGGCTCACCTGGGCTACATAGTGAGCTCAGAGCCAGCCTGAACTGCAAAGCCAGAACCTGTCTCAAAATAAATTAAAAAGAAAAAAAGAAAAGAAAAGAAAAAGAAACTGTGAATGTGAAGATGATGCTTATTTCCTGCTCCCAACAGTTTTCGCATCTCTGACCTCCTACTTCCTAGAACCTGCCCTGGCTATAAATTCTGGATTTTTAAATTTTCTACCATGGATTCTGTCTCTGATTCTTGGCACTTTGATGCTATGAACTTTGGATCCAGCCTTGTTCTGCTTGTCCAAATACCCCTGTAGCAGAGAACTTTCCCCAAGAGTATCGGTCCTCTTGCTTCTGGCTCACAATGACTCTGGTATCTTGTACCCAGCCCCTGACAGTGCTGCGGGATCTCGGACACAACCTGAGTCTCAGCTCCCACCCCTCACTACGCCCAGCTCCTCTTTCTCCTGTTAACTCTGCAGAGAGCATTTCCAGCTGTCATGGGGAGGTGTCAGGGGCCCCCCTGCAACCCAGAAAAAAATTCACAAAATGTGAGATGTGGGGATGAGAAATTTGAAAGGGGGTCTCACAAAAGGCAAGAAGTCTAGAAGTGTGAAAAAAGGTATTTATGAGTCATCTGTGTCTTCATTTCTGGTTGGGGTGATACTTACTCAAGAGAATGACATTGTCTGAGTTAGGCAGACTCTTCACTCCAGTGAACTGCCCTAAGCCATAAAAAAAAAAAAAAATCTAAGAAAACTCAACTGAGATATTAATCACAAAAGATTTAACACTGTTGATTGGTGTTCTTCCGGTTCCACTGACATGCTGATGATGCAGATTTTGTATTTTAATATTTATATTTTCTTTCAATTTCTGAGATCTTCACCTGACACTGTTTTAAAAAGGTAAAGGTAGGGGAAATTAAAATGTTAGACTATTAATAATGAGGAAGAACTAAAATTAAGGTAATATTTTTTTTTCCTTTTCTTTCTCTAAATCAGGCAATAAAATATAAAATAAAAAGGGAAAGTCTTATACTTCTATTCTTGCCTTAAATGGAATGGAATAAAATAAAAGGAGTAATATTTTCTTCTTCTGAGCTTAACTCTGCCCATGTAATTTTTCATTTTTATAGTACTATCTAAATTAGAATGCTGAATCATTTTACCTCCAAAAGAGTCACAACCAGAGTCAGATGAATTTAAATTTTGTTTCCTGGAATTGTTTCCAGTTTCCAAATATGGAGAAGCGCAGTAGCTACGTCGCGCCAACACAAACTGACTTTTTCCTTGAGGAACCAACGAGAGCTGGAAATGCTGGCTTGAGAGACCCAGAAGTTCTTTCCTACCTTAATAATCACTCCAGGACTGCCATTCAGGTTGTTGGGGCTCCTCTTTTGTGTGTGATCACCAGGGGACGTAGATCCACTGTGCTTACTGCTCTGCCATCCTCTGGGCCAGGCTGTAGGAAATATTTGTCCTAAGAAGCCACATAATAAATGTGGTTTGGCTTTGGAGGCCACTGGTCTCCGTCACGGTAACATTCAGTTTTGCTGTAATCCTCCCAAGGCAGCGATACACAAGACACAGGCCTTGTTTGCAAGAACCACTCACAGTGCAGGGCTTGGCTTGGAGGCCGCTGCGCAGTATAGACTGGACTGTGAGATCCTTGTGTATTCATACTCATGGCAAAAGAACTGAGCACACAGCTACTGCAGGAGGCCCAAACCCTCCGACAGTGTAACCAGTCCCCTCCCTCTGGCCCTCCTTTGGAGGATGAGAAAGAAGGAAGCCATCAGGACGGCAATACAGACAGACTCCAGGCAGTTCGGTTGCTAGCTGGCAGCTCTTTGCACAGCCCCAACCCAGTTTATCTCGATGAGGCGAAGACAGATTTTTGACGATAAGCTGCAGTTTCTACTACTCCAGCCGAACGTAAAGAAAGAGCCCTCACAGTCCCATTGCTGCGGTTGCTGTTGTTGTTGTTGCCATACTGGGGACTGAACCCAAGGCCTTCACATCTTCAGCCCTTTTATTTTTTCTTAAGAGAAAAAGTTTTTCTAAACTACTAAATTGCCCAACCTGGGCTTGAATTGCAATCCTCCTGCCTCAGCCTCCTAGAGTGCTGAGGTTACAGGCACCTGTCACTATTCCTAGCTCCTTTTTTAGTCTTGCCTGGCACCAAACATAGTACTTGACTTACAGAAAAATGCTTAAGTAAATACTGAATTAAATGCCTGAAAGAAAACCAAAGCCAACTAGCCTATCAAGTCCTCTATTAAGCGTACTCTGACCAAGTGGCTTCCTCTACCCAAGCTTCTCAGGCTATCCAAAATGAAATCAAGTGTTTGTCACACATTCACTAATTCTGACCACTTGTTAATTCAGACAGTGTCATAGATTTTTTTTTCTATAAACAACAATAATTCCACATTTCCATACAGTGTCCTCCGGTCTGCTCCGTGCCTTGTGTGGAAATGTATTGTACTTGCTACATTATCCCAGGGAGAAGCAACGGGTGCTGTAATTGATCCAGACAAGGAGGAATTGGGATTCAAATGCAAAGGCAATGACCCAGATCTTTCTATTGCTGTGCTGAAGAGTCTATTTCACTCATTTAGTGTAATTTCAATCATTTAAGTGTTTTGTAATTTAGAGATAGCTCTGATTAATTCAGAACATAAGTGATTTCATTCTTAATGTGACTTTTATAACATCTCAGCAAACTTTCATTTGTTGGTAATATTTCATCAGCATATAACGATTATCTTGCACACCAGGTTGGGAGGTAATAAACGGGATGCAGAACAGCCTATTTAAAACAGATTATAAAATTTGTCTAAAAAGGCATTCATGGATATAATTGTTTGAAAAAGTACCATCGGCTGTAATTAGAAGTTATAGTGGCAACACATCTGAGCAGTAATGAGATAAAAACTTCATAAATTCTTAGGATTTCATGTACTGAAGGAGAGATAGAAGGCTGTTTAAATCTTTGGTTTTGAAGTAATATATCTCTCTACATTTTGGTATGTAAACTGTGCTTCCAGGCACCATGTGGCCCTGAGAGCCTGGCACGGAAAGAATAGTAGGACAGGTGGAGGTGAGAGAAAGGGAAGGAGAGACCCGAAGATTTGCTTCCAGCTCTCAGCACCGAGGCCGAAGCTCATAACGAAGTCCGTGGCAGGACTGCTAAGGGCAAGAGCTCTGAGTCCTATGCCACCCACGTCCTAGGCTTTTGAGCTCCCTGAGGAATGGGTCTCGCAGAGCCTCCCACCGCCATGTCCTACAGTGATGTGCACAGGAAGACATAGGGGTGAGGTCACAGTGAGGGCAGGAGGACCACAAGCTCAAGCCCAGCCTGGGTAGTTGACAAACTTAGTGAGAACTTGTTTCAAAAAAAAGAATTAAGGGTGCAGGAGACAGACGCGCCCCTTGCTGTGTTGCATCTGCTAGCCTGGGGCTCGCTGTTCAGTAGCATGGCCCTCAGTGTCTGGGCCAGGCACAGTCTCCTCACCCTCATCCTTGCTGTGGTAAATCGAAGTACTTAGGTAACATTGGGAAAAGGAAAAAAATTCACAAAGTCAAATTTCCTGGAAGTTGCCGATAGCGGGTGGCCTCCCCTACCCACCCAGCTGCAGCTCTTCTCATTTCCTTGACAGTGTCTTTCTTAAGGCAAACATCTTTAATTTTAATGAAGTTCATTTTGTCAATTATTTCTCTCATTGGTCAAGATTTTAACGTTCTATCTAAAAGTCATTATCAGACCCAGGTCCCCTATGCTTTTTTTCTATGTTTTTACTTTTTTACATGCGAGTCTATAATCCATTTTGTTTTGTGAGGGGTGTAAATTCTGCTTAGGGGTGTGTGTGTGTGTGTGTGTGCACGCACGCGTGTGAATTCCAGTTTCCTGCTATTCCAGCACTGGTTTGGGGTTCTTTCAGCATCTTATTCAGGAAGTTGCCCCCTGTCAGTTAAGACTTACCTCCAAAACACAGTCCAGGAAGAGCCATTTTTCTGTGGGTGAGACTACACTGTACAGTCTAGTTGTAGCTAATATTCTGGGTTCATCCTAGGATAAAACCTGTACTAGTGATTTCCCAAACCCAACAAACTGGTTAGAAGTATTTGGCACACTGTGTTGTGGGCTCTGTTCTGCAGGCTCCTCCCTTCCTTGTGTCAGAGGCCCACTCGGGATGCAGGGTACCATCCAGGTCCTGAGTGAGCACCATCCACGTATACTTTGGTGAGCTCAACTGACACAGACTCCTAGGAACACTGGACTTTACCACCATGAACTCTTGGACTGTGGGGTGATACTCATCTGTAGCCTCCTATGAAGAGCCTACCTTCGTTCTCAAAGCTGCCTCTTGGTGGCCAGGATGATACCATATTCAGAATGATATGACTAGTTCTTTGGTCCCTCTGTAGCTCTTAGAGGATTAATAAATGATGCACAGATTAATAAATGTTTATTAGCTCCTTGGTTAGAGATGTTTTTGTGAAAATCTACCATTGAGTAGCTTCTGATCTATGAAAAAAATTTATACAATCTTCCCAAACAGCATAGAGGACATTCTGACTTTATCAAGGAAATTGAATCCAGGAGTTTTGGGTTTTTTTACCTGAAAATGTGCTGCTTTGAAAATGTCAAATGTGCAGTTAGGAAGCTGAGAAATGAAAGTGCTTTTGCTGCCACATACGTGTGTGTGTGTGCGCATCTTACATATTGATGTAATGTGTATGGTATGTGTGTGTTGTGTGCATATTAGTAAAATATTAATCCTTGCAACCATTGATGTTTTTCTTCTACATAGTAATGACTTGTAAATTACTGAAATTATCAAAGTTATACGTGTTAATAGTAGATATTATTTTAATGGATGCTATTTATTCACTCACCCATCAGGAATTGGGTTTAGGATTGGGAGCAAAGCAAATGATTATTCTCAAGACATGTTTATGCTATTATGATTAATGCAAGATCAAAAGAATGCATTCCGCATGCCTTTCATCTTTTCAGAAAGCCAGTGCACGTTTAGCCTCTTCCCGTCCCCGTTGTCCCTTCTTCCCAGCCTGACATTGTTTGTCACATGTTAAGCACATCGTGGGACTATTCATCTGAGGCCCCTGCTCAGTATAATGTCTTGTTTCCTATGTGCAGATAAATGTACTGCTTTTTAACAGCATGTTGTTGTAGCCTTTGAGATTTCCCTGCTTCAATAATGTAAGCTGTTTTTCCCCCATGTAGACAGGAGCTGGATCAATAAAGTAAAAGTATAATGCCTTTCCCTGCTTTATTTTAGTAGGTTATCTGATACTGTTTGCTTTTTCAGTCCCAGTCAATATTGGCGTCTCCAGGGAAGCAGGGCCGATAACTCTTGCGTAAACCCATTTTTTCACAATCCTAAATTAAAAGCCACTGAAGACAAAGAACATTGACAGGCGGAGTTGGAGACTTTGAAAGTGCTCCTGGAACTAACACAGGTGCAGCCTAATTTCTATCACAGCAACATCTCTGGCTCCTCCCCAGGAGCCGGGACATCGAATCACCACGGTCTCCACTGTGTTGATGATTCAGACAGGTTTGTAGGACAAGGACAATAGAGCCACACTGCTTAGCAAAGGCCCAGAAACTCCTCGCTGGCAGCTCAGGACAGTTGGAAGCTCAGGCCCAATAAGATCAGCAGCAGCATCAAACAAGAGGATAGCGGCTGGGGATTTAGCGCAGTGGTTTCAGTGCCTATCTTGCAAGCACAAGGTCCTGAGTTTGATCCCTGGAAACATACAAAAGTGCCAAGCATGGTGGCTCAAACCTGTAATCCCAGCACACAGGAGGCAGAGGCAGGAGGATCGCTGTGAGTTTATGGCTTACTTGGGCTACATAGTGAGCTCAGGGCCAACTTGAAGTACAAAGTGAGAACCTCTCTCAAACAAAAAACCAAAAAGACAGGAGAATAGAACATTCTTCCACTCACACCTGCATTTTTCTGGCTATGACCAGTTCATTACACTGTGGAGCGCCACACACACACTTCTCATCTCTGAAAACTTCCATTCTTTCCCTCTTTTTCTCCCTACTCATTTCTTTTTTCTTTTTTTCTTTTTTTTTTTTTTTTTAGACAGGGTCTCACTTTGTAGTTCAGGCTGGCTTTGAGCTCAGCCTCAAACTCACATCACAGAAGCCTCCTGCCTCTACCTCCTGAGTGCTGGGATTACAGGCGTGAGCCACCACACCCGACACTGTGGTATGTGGTGCTGATTGCTGCTGTGTGTGTCTCCACACCCAGTATTGTTATGTGGTTACCGGGGATCCAACCTGGGCTCTTGCACTTGCAAGACAAGTGCCAGAACCACTGAGCTAAATCCCCGGCCCCCTCATTTCTATAAGTGGTTATTTTAGATGACTGATCTCCTTGGGAGAAACATTTGGAGTTGCCCAGTACGATGGAGAACATGAGGTCTCTCCTAGAATACTTAGCCTCACATCCTGCTTCCAAGGGCTGCTGGGCTTGCTCCAGCCTTAAAGGGCTAGTGCTTGTGGGCTTCTGCATCTACAAGGAGCTTTCACCTTAACCGTGACACTGACACCCAAGAAAGCTTGCTGAATGGCTTCTCAATAACAACTGAAATTGGAACTGTTTCCCAGTAAGCGTCGGAAGTGCTTTTTTAGGAATTAATTCCACATTATGACCGTGGTCATTGTCCACATTTTAAAATTTTATGTAGGGAGACAGTGGCATGAAGAAACGGCCTCTCTGAAAGCTGTCCATTCAGCATCTGAAATCCACTGCTGCCCACCACTGCCAACTCCTCAGATGTTTCCACGAGGACTAAAGAAAGCAGGGAGCACCCTGGAGTCAGCTGCAACTCTCAGCGCGTCACTTTCTTCCTCTTTAAGAAGAGGTTAAATTAGCTGTGTAGGTCTTTGGAGCATTAACATTTTCTGATTTCTGGGTTTTTTTCCTACAGAACAATTGGATAAGTTTAAATCCATTTCCAATTTGCAAAGTCTATGTACAATACAATAAGATACTTCCTTTCAAATTGCTATAATGTGCAATAGTGGAAAATGTGGGGAGAGTAGACAGAAGGAAGACCGTGTAGGCGTCAGCAGTAAAACTGAGCTCTTCAAAGTTTCCTCACGTTCAGTGTCCTTTCCGGCATTTCCACTTGGGAGACGTCGCTCTTCCCCGCTTACTTCACAGACCTGGAAGGTGGGAGGAAGACGATCATGTTTCTGTAGATCCATCTTTAGCACGAACGTTTCTAGTTTCTCAAGCTGTTATTTCCAAAACATTAAGCATCTCACATTCAATCCGGACCAGTTCTCCTGTCTGTGCTTACGAGGTAGACAACCCCCTCATCCACTCTGCCTCAAAAATCACATGCTTTATCCACTCAGGGACTTCACACACAAGTCCTGGGATAGGTGAATTAAATTAAATTTGCTTTGAATTAAATCTTACTTCCCCTTATCTGTGCTGAATTTCTGGTAAATTTTAAGAGTTTGGATTCTTTTGTTACCTTCTTTCATGGTATTTCAAGATGAGCATTTCTTAATCTGAGTTTTATGGACTGTCCCAGGGATCTTACTACTACTCCTGAATGAAATAAATTGGTTTTTGAACTCTCTGAATAGACTGAAAAAGACTTAATGTATATGTCAATACCTGTAATCTTTTTACCTGTGAGGAAATGTCATATTTTTTCTCATAAATTTTAAGAGATCTTGTTTGTAAGGAAGATTATTAACAAGAGTAGTGCCCAAAAGAGTAAGAATCACTCACTGCTCTGGATATTAACTCAGGACATTTGACTTGAGAATATACCTTTTCTTTTTTCTGCTGTCTTAGTTATGGTATTTTTTAAAAAAATTTTTATTAGTACATCATTGCAATAGATAATGATTACATTCATCACGGGGAGTTGGTACATGTAAACCATAAGTCTTAATTCTTTTGATCTTTCCATTTGTCCCCTCTCTTTCCAGTTGCAAAAATCTATCTCCCTCTTTCCTATTATCCAGCTTTTGTTCTGCTTTTTAAAATTATTTATATTTTGGCTTTCTTATATAAGAGACACCATGCGGTATTTAAGCATGTGTGCCTGTTTTAGCTAGAGCATTCAAATTGAGCTACTGTGTGCATAAGCTTAAAAAAAAATCCTGAATTTTGGAAATGTCAACTTTGTATACTGGAACTTGTGACATTTATAGGAGTTTGTGTTTTTGTACCAAGTTTCTCTAGGTGAAAGGTAACATGCTATGTTTATTGGTTTTAAGGATAACAAAAGTACACAAGATTATTAATATCCTGGGGTCTTCAGAGTCTCCTTTGTGAATTACTTTTCTTTTGGGGACATAGTTATACTTTGTTCTTTCTTTGCCAAGCAGACAAACAAAAATGCCACAAATCTGGCCTCTTGCTGTATAACTGAGCTGCTAAATCTTATCTCTTTACCATAATAGTTATACACTTCCTGCCTTTTCCTCCTTTCCATTCACTAGCTTTGAAATTTGACTCAGGTTAAGTGGATAAAATGTTGCCTCTGGGAAAAGTGTTGGCAGAAATTGGGAAAATACAAAGAGTTAAGATGAAACCATCTGATCTGTATAGAACAATGCAACCAATAATCTAGTCCAGGAAATCTCCTGCTTTTCTAATATCTACAGTTAACCCTGTTTAATGTAACAGTATTAGTCATTGTGGACAATAACTTTTAGGTGGATTCCATATGTATACTGGCATCTAAAAAGGGACGCATATGAGAAGGGTCAAGGTCATCCTGCCTAAGCTACAGTGATGGAGACTTCATGCATTTCTTGGTAATCTTCTGACTGTGGCAAAGACCCAGGAAGGAAATGTTGGAAGACTTGGTCCTGTAGACTTTAAATTCCAATGAATAGATGAGACCTGAACCCAGGAATCAGCAAGAAAATAATATTCTGACTATACAGTTTTAAAACTTGCCCTTATCCCATTCTATGAACTTGGAAAGAGGGCTCATTGGGAGGCGCTGAAAATTCTTTTTCAAGAATTCTTCTTGAAACACACGTGGGCAAGCCCAAGAGGGGACAGAATATTCAAAGGTAGGGCGACAGCCTAGTGAAGGCTGTCTCGGGATGATGAGGGGTCCCAGGAAGGGACGAAGCCACCAGGATAAGGAGGCGGCGGGGGGGGGGGGGGGGGGGGGGGGGGGGGGGGGGGGGGGGGGGGGGGGGGGGACGACAAACACCAAAGGGCTCGCAAGGGCTGTGGCTCCCCCTGGCGGTGATAGGACGCCTTCAATGGGCTGAACGTGCTGCTCGCCCGGAAGTCCGGTACTGCACCTGCCTCCAGGACAACCAACCTGCTTGTGGGGCACTGGCGATGGCCAAAGGCAGGTGCAGAAGTGGAGAAAACGAAGTAGATGAAGGAGAGAGAAGGGTGGAACAAAAACCAACGGTCTGACTTCGGTAGCTTCCTACTGTGACCTGCGTCACACATTTGATAGCATTTTGGTTTTAGGAAAAATGCCTCCATGTAACTTCCCAGGAAGGAAGTACAACTCTTTAAACAGTGTTGTGATCCTTTTAACACATCACCTCCCAGAGACAGAGAACTCCTTGGCACAAATAGAGGTTATGAAGAAATGCATGGCTTACACCTAACCGGAACTGCTGTCAGTACAGTTTACGCAGGGTGACCTTGGATACATCTCTGTGGACTCTTTGCCTTTCGTCCCAGATACACCTGAAATCCTCTGAAAAGGGAATGGTCCAAAGTATCACATGTTTTCTCCCATCTGCAGAATCCAGGAACCAAGAAATAAATGATGCAAAAGAAGAAATGGGGCCTGGGGATTTAGCTCAGTGGTTCTGGTGCCTGTCTTCCAAGCACAAGGGCCTGAGTTAGATCCCCGGTAACCATATACAACAATGCTGGGCATAGAGACTCAAGACCACCAGCAATCAGCACCACATACCACAATACTGGGCATGGTGGCTCACGCCTATAATCCCAGCTTTCGGGAGGCAGAGGCAGGAGGATTGCTCTTATATGAGTGAGCTAGGCCGCACTTGGGACAGAACTTAGACGAGTCACACGTGATGCGTCTGGATGTTGCAAACTGTAAGTCACTGCTGGAAATATTCTGGCTGGTTTTAGTTGACTTCCTGGGTATGGGTCACCGATAAATGACTTGTGACAGAAGAAGATGTTTTGTTAGTGAAAGTGCCCTGTCTGATGGGGACAGCTGCAGTCCCTTGCACAGAACCTTCTCTTTCTGCAACTTCTCTTTTTGCATTTCTACTTTGCTGCCTGGTGCACAGCCAAATCTGTTTCTATAGGTGAATTCAGGATCAGGATCCCAAGGAAGCCCTTCCATTCCCCCAGGATTACTGCTAGGGTTTGGGAAGTAATTGCAAGCATGTACCTTAAGCAGAAGTTCAGTGTTGTTCTGAGCACAAATCTCTTCTATTTCTGCAAGATACAAGATCAAGTCATTTGTCATGTCCACTCCAGATTTTCACACTGTGGGTTCTATCCACTCATATCAACCCGAAGAAATGACACTTCTGTTGTTCCTCACGGTCTGGGGAGATCACTAGACTGTCACCATCAAACCTTCCTCCTTAGCTCAGAGACTGGACCTTGGGGCCAGAGACTGGGTCCTTTTCAATCCATCAAAAGCCACAAGTTTTCTCCATAGTAAGAGGGACTGAGAGAGCCCACCCCCCGTGAGCTGTGCACCCCGCTTCATGCTCCCGGCGTACACAGTCAGCACACTCGCAAGTTGCTACTCAGTTTCACTGTCTTCCCTGTGTCCCCAGCAGACTCACCAGAGACAGCTGAGGGGCACTGCCCCAGGAGATCCTGAGGACCCTGCCTGCCTCTTGTGGCTGGGGCCTTGAGTATCAGAGGGTGATCCGTCCTCCAACTGCTTAAAATGGGGGAAGAGGGCTAAAGAGAAAAAGATAACAGAGACTGGTGTGATTTCAGAGTAGATGGGAGGCTGGGGGTCAGAGCTTCTGAGTGGGCAAAGACAGAATCTCTGAGCTGGCCAATGTTTATCAGGTGCACACGATAATTAGAAGGACCGTCAGGTGACTTAGCCGGTGGTGGTAATCCTATGTCTATTTGGATTATGCCGATGAAGATCTTAGGCGGGGAAGTTCCTATGCTGAGGAGGACTGTGAGGGGAGCACTCCTCCAACAGTAGTGGGAGAAAGTACATGGACAAGGAATTTGTCCCTCCCGGCCAAACCCCTCTCTTCCTACTTGGTTCTTAAAGAACCAGGACATTTTAGCTGATGTGATTTGGCCCTCGAGTGTCACAGCGTCACAGGACCCCCGAGGCCTCCCCTGCAAAAGTGCAGCAATGTCTCCACCCCACAGCCAGCCTGCAGCAGGAAAACTAACCCTAGCCAGAAGTTAACTGTGAGATGGTTTTTCCCCCAAGTTATGAAGAATTACACCTCACACTTAAGGACAGCTGCCACTCCTGTCTCAGCCCTCGGATACCCGTGGTACTTGGCTCTGCTCCCACCAGGCACCACCAGACAGCTGTCTGTGGGCTGAGTGAACGGATGCCTAGCAATCCCCACCTCAGGACTGGCCCTCCCGCGGTCACAGGCCTTGACTTTATTGAATATCCACACCATCCTCCACCAAGGTGCTCTTTAGACCATAGAGTAGCGAGTGACCCACATTCCCCTGGAATGTTTCCAGCAACAGCTAACGTGACAACCTCCACGTATCCAGACATTGGGCCTCCTGTTCTAATTCCTATGTCCGTTCATTTTTCTTTTTACCAGAATTCACTGAGTACCCACTAGGAGCCAACACTACTCTTCTTTTTAAAATTCTGTAATGTTTTTGCATGACTCAACTCTCAAAATGATGTCAGGAGTATAAACTGAGCTTCTGCCCATGTAGCTGTCTCTAGCAGATTCTGAACGAAGCAGCAGGCTCAGTTCACCCCACTGTCGACCCCTCTTAGTACATTTTCTGTTGCTCTGACGATAATGCTATGGACTGGGCCACTTAGGATGAACAGTCATTTACCCCATTGTTCTGGAGGCTGTGAAGTCCAAGACTGAGGGGCCACATCTGCTGAAGCTTTGGGCTGCGTCACCACACAGCAGAGGCCAGAGAGGCAGTGAGCTGTGCAGAAGAGCCCAGCCAGGGAGTCAGGCTCACTCCACGACAACCTGCTCCAGAAGAACAGCGTAGGCCCTGGGTGGACCCCGCGACCCGAGTGCTTCCCAGAGGCCACCTCTTCATACTGCTACAATGGCAACTCAAGCTCAGCTTGAGCTCCCAACCATGGCAATCCCCACCTCGTTTATAAAATGGTTGCCTTGTTTCCATCTCCTGTAATACATCTTCCTAATTGGGAACCAAATTTCAGGTTTCTTTTCTCAGCAGAGAATAACTGATGCCCTTTAGGGCTTAATTAATGAAAGTGAGCCAAATCAATAGCATCCCGAAAACCATGATGTAAAGTGAAATAAGTCAGATGCACAAGCTTAAATATTGCATGGTTTCTCTTATATGGGAAACTGAAAGTATAAATAAATACTGAAATTTTAAAAAAAACAGATAACAAGAAGTAGGAAGATGGATCTTCCTCAAAGAGGAAGGGATCAATAGGTGGAGGGGGTGGGGGCTAAGGAAAGGGAGTAAGAAAGAGAAGTAGATGTATTATGTACGTGCATCAGCCTCCCACAAGGAATGTAAACTTTATTACTACAAACATCATCAAATAACAGCTAAAAATTATTACAAAGAGGGAAAGCCAAGCCGCTCACTCCTGCACCCTGCACCCGCTTGACACGGTGACGGCTTGTAATCGCTCGTGTGTCTTCTCGCTGGCCCGCGGGCTGTGCAGGGAGTGAGCGCCCGCTGGTGCACACCGGAAGAGCACCCCCTTCCAGCTGTCTCTGTTCAGCTGCATTCCCAGGGTGATGACTTGAAAGATACGGTTTGCTGCTTTGTAATTTTATAACAACTGAATGAATTTTTATAATCTGTTAGAGATAAAGTCATGTTATCTTAATGAGTGACAGAGGGCTGTGAAAGCCCTTCTGATTTATGGAGAGAGGTGATCCATGTGCATGATGCAGTAGCAAATAGATTTACTGCAAATAAGTGCGATAGGAAATCTAGAGATAAAGAAAAAATATATCCACTAAGGCTATCCTATGACAGGAAAAAAATCCCCCGCCTTTTTCTTTAATTCAGTGTGCCCTATCACAGTTGTCCACTAGATGGTGATATCTGTCCACATATGTGCCACTGCATGGCTCTTTCTTGAGGTTAAACTGAATTTTGAGACTTGAAAGCTAGAGGGCAAGATTTCCTTAGAAATTACATCAAATTAAAAAAACTACTAAAGTCCCTTCTAAGAGAACATGTGTGAAGGTCCCAGACTTTTCAGAGCGAGAGAACAGTGGATGTGTGTGTGTGGGGGGGGGGGGTGTGACAAAATACAGGCTGTGATTTCCTTAAGGTGAGTCATAGAAATCCTCAAGGAAGGAAGGTTAGTTTCCATGATAAACTGCATAAGTTTTGTTGTCCTTGTTATTTTACTTTAGCCCTGAAATACAGCTTAGACCCACATTTTTTCATTTCCACAATCGTTTTCCCCGAAGGGGCACTTGGGTGTGTTGTGCGCAACTCCTTCAGTCTCTGTGATGAGAGGAGAAAAAAAAAGCTACATCCGTGAGCTTGGAAGGGACTCGGTCCATCATGTGGGTCACAGAAGCCACTCTTGGAGACAGTTGGGGTCACTTGTGATGAATGGTGTTCACGTTCAAGCTCTCCACGGTCTGAACGCTGGCGGCTGGAGCTGGTGCGGTGAGCTGTGCATTTCAGAAGTTGGCCTCAGGCACCGGGCGTGAAGTGCAAGCGTGGACCTGCTGTTCGCTGCCCCCTGCTGGGTGCTCTCCCACCGTCCCGTCCCCCGACTCTGCCTTTGTCCCCTTCCTCTACATCAACCTCTTACTTTGTATTTTGTGACCTCGGGCTAGAACAGCCCTTCGCTTCATCTCTTTATAATCTTGATTTCCTACCTTTCCAGTTGCCCTCCGAGATTTAAACATATATATTGCTGTGCCTACCGGCCTGAAGCTGGATGCTTATCTCAGACTCACAGTGAGCAAAGGTTGTTTCCAGTGGTCTAAGACTTATCAAGGGCTGTAGTGTCCTTATTACCACATTCAACCTAAAAAGTGAAAGCAAAAGAGGTCCCTGCAGCCTGGGGAGGGCCCCTTCCTCCATAGCCAGAGAGGCAAGTAATGACTCCCCTCAGACCACTGTGACACGTGTCCACCTGAATTAACAGTGTGATGGACGCAGTGGAGATTGGGGTCGGGTTCTCAGGAAAGGGACCTGACACATTGGCACAGGAGTCTGTATTCCTCTGGCTCCCACACGTGGGAGGCCTGCTCCACACTCCAGCCCCTCCTCATCCCTGCTGTCCTCTGTCTGTGAAAGGCGACTCTGTGACACACGTCACGGTTACCGAGCAGCGCTGGCCCCAGGTTTTAAACAGCACCCTTCATACTGCTTCCCCAAACTTGTCTTCGTCTTTCAAGTTGAAGTAGGAGGTAGGATGAGTGTGCACAGCCTCTGAAAGAAGCGGTGCAGCTTTCCGGCCTCGGAAAGGCCTCTAGCAGGAACAGCTGAGTTCATTTTATTTAACAAAACACATGATAAAAATAGGGACATAGATGGATCCATAGATGATAGATAGACGTTAGCAGATAGGTGATGCACGATGCATACATACATAATAGATGATGATACAGGTGATTGATAGATAACAGACTATAATAGACTAATAGACAATGGATAGAGAACTAGACTTTGTACATCAACTTATTTTTCGTAACTATTAAAGCATTCCAAAGAAAGGCCAACAAAACTGATGAATATGCTTCACGGGCAAAGCCCATTGGAAGGTGAACCAGTTGCATATTTTTTGGTGAAATGAGCTTCCGAGTTTCCTTTGGGTTGGAGCGATCCGGTCCCGGTACTGCAGGGATGTGAAAAGAACATGCTCAGCTGTCAGTGCAGTCGGTGGGGCAGCTGGAACTTCCTCACCCGCTGCTGTGACAAAGCAGAGTGAGACGTTACAGACAACAACAAATACAACATTTACCCTGATGTTCTGTTGCAGAATCTGTCCTGAGAAACCTCCGCAGGCTGCCCTGAGTCTCCCTTTGCAGGGATCCCGGAGAGGGATCCAGTATCACAAGACCTGGAAGGTCTGTTGGGGCCCTGTCATCCCCAGAGCACCCTGAAAGGGCAGAGCCAAACTGGTAGGATTTGGGCCTTTTTTGTTAAAAAGTTAAAATGTTTCACGTGACGTCACAACAGAAAATGCTGTTGGTAAATTTTCCTAGAGGTCCGGGATCCTGTCAGTGATTTATGCATCCCTGAGGTCTACTTGTCATGAATAAGCCACTTTCAAAAACAATGATTAATTAAGACTTGGTCTACCCGGCCCTTCTGCCATTTGAAAAGGACTCTGCAAACAACAGATTTGTTGTTTTATGGATTGGTTTAGATACAACGGGCTCACTTGATTACAATGCCACATGCTTCAAATATTTGTACTGAAACCGATCAGGCCACAGGGTGAGCCTCAAAAGCCAGGGGCCTGGAAAACTCTCTGGGGAGAAAAGGGAGCTTGCTTCAAAGGTTTTGGTCTTGTGATTAAGAAGAAAGACTGTACAAGAGCTTCAGGGTATAGCTTTGGGTCTTTCTTCTTCACATCCTGGTCTGTGACTTTTTCCACCCCGATCAATTAAAAAACATAGCTGTAGGATTCTGATTTTTCCTTTTCCTTTTCTTCTTGTAAAACATTCAGGAACCAAAGGGAGAAAAATGTCTTGGATGACTCTAACTAGATGGACCATTTTCAATATTTTGTGTGTATGTGTGTGTGACAGGCTCTCTCTTTGTACTTCAGGCTGGCCCTTAGCTTACCATGTATCTCAGGCAAGCCTCCAACTCACAGCAATCCTCCTGCCTCTGCCTCCTGAGTGCTGGGATTACAGGTGTGAGTGTGAGCCACCGCACTCAGCACTGTGGTGTGTGGTACTGATTGCTGTTGAGCGTGAGTCACCAGGCCCAACATTATGGTATGTGGTTATCAGGGATCAAACTCTGCAACTAGTGCTTGCAAGGCAGCACCGGAACCACAGAGCTAAATCCCTGGTCCTATTTTCAATATTTGCAACTGAAGAAGATGGGAAGAGTTCACCAGTTCCCCAAACATCTTTCCCAATGATAAATTGTGTCCCAATCATGACACCTTCTGGCGAGGGATGTGTGAATTTTTCTTGGCTTAAAATAGCCTTAAATACAAAAAATTACTCTGATTCCTACATTATACATGAAAGTCAAATGAGCTAAGCCCACTATTTACAAAAAACAAGAACTTTTCAGGAATGCTTGGTGATTTGCTTTGATTTCTGATTAGTTTTTTCATCGCGTTGGGTTGGGTAGATGAATATTGCCTGGGTTTCTGGTTTATCCACTCACTTGCTCTTAGACTGAAGATGTTTCTTAAGTTTTTGCCACTTCAATTTCCTTATCTCGTGAGAACAAAATCACATTATTACTTATGAATAAAGTTATTGAATAAATAAATTAAATATAAGCATTGTAATGTAATTTCTCCAGTGAAGTTACTGGGATAATAAAAAAATCATAATAAGCAGAGAATTGTATTCCTAAATATTTGCTTTCGTCGATGTTAAAGATCTTAATGCCTTTACAAACATATGACACAGAACAATGCAGTGTAGACTAGAGAACAATGCAGTATAGACTAGAGATGTAAAATTAAAACATTGAAAGAATTATTTCTAGGTTCTATGATACTTGAAGCTTCATTAATATCTACCTATCACATGCTGTGAAGTAGTGTACAGAATCTATCTTTAAAATATGCCATGGCCCTCAAACTTAATTGTGATTTCTATGTATAATATATATGTTATTGTGTATGTTTTCATTCATTACTTTACAGCAAGTAGTTGGCCCAGACTAGTAAGTAACAGTTCCGAGAGAATGTATAATTGACATTCAGTCTTCTTCGGTACCATGGCACATTTTCAGCAGGACAGTCTGATGTCACAGTGATAAGCTTTTCCTTTTCTTCAACCTCTAATTGACTAAGAGCATTTAATAATAAATGAACATGTTTTTGGGAAAAGAGCTTAATTCATTTTTACTGGATACGCCACACTGCATTTTGCCTTTGACCCAGGAAAGCAGATTGGTCAGTTTCTTTTTTAAGTGGTTGGAAGCATGTTCTTTCTCACACTTGTGACAAGAGAACAAGAAGGCATTTGATTCAACAAACATGTACTAGATACTAGGCTGGGTTTGAGAGACATACATACATTTACTTTCCGTCCTCTGCTTGTAGCCCTGTGAAAACTGCAGACCTCTGATCCTCCTGCCCTGCCTGAGGCAGGGCCCCATCACTTTTGTTCATTTTTAAGTAAAACTAACTCTACAACACTTTTCCCTTTTAAAAGTCAGTTCATTAGCTCGTTCATCCAACAAATCTCTACTTACTGCCTACTACATGCCAGGACTCTACTGGGTCACAGGGGTAAAATAAGAAATAAAACAATCCATTTCCTGGGCATGGAGTTTACATTTGTGTGGAGGAGAAAAACATTATAATCAGGAAATCATTCCAACCAAATGCACACTGGTATCGATGACAGGTACCCTGAGAAATAGATGCGTGTCATGTGACAGTGAGAGTAGCCAAGAATGATGACCAAGGCTAGGACCCAAAAGTGGAGAAAGAGCTAAGTGAGCATCCCCAGTGAGGATCAGAGTGATTTTCCCCTTTCCAGAGTCCACACTCATGTCTCCAGGGTCTGGAAGTGATGATTTGCTTGTTCTTTTACCCAAAGAGTGACGGAGAAAGACCGGTTCACTTATATGACGTGGATCACCTTTACAGACCTGGCTGCCAGTACAAAGCCTTGAATTTTTTTTAGAAAGGATGGAGCCAGATTTTGGCAGCCAAGTTCCCCGTGTGAAGATGTATTTATGGGTCTCTGTTTGTGGGCAAAACCTGAGAGTGGGTGGGACATCTCTTGTTCCCTTTGACCTTTGTTTAGCTAAGTGTGACCCTGTGAATTTTACCTTGGATGTCACGGGGGAAGGCTCTCTCAGTTAGCCTGGGGTAAAGTGAGTCCTGGATAGTGGACATTGGGTTCATCTCTCACTTGTGGGTGCACAGACTGTGGTAAGTAACAAGGAAAACCCAGAGCCGGTTGATTTAGCCTGTGTGACACAGAAGGCGGGAGGAGGAGGAGTCCGTTCTCTCGGAGCTTCAGCTGGATGTCTAGACAGGGCCCCTTCACAGGCCGTCTCTGTCTACTCACTCTTCTCCTGTCTTCAGCTTGTGATAGGAGCGTCAAGAGCTCCCGTGACCAGCATGTGGGGGAGTCAGGACACATATGCAGAGAGCAGCATCTGCTGCATTAGTTCATGTAGAGGAGGGATTGTCACAGTGCTGAATGACTTCCAGGGTCACTGGTGGGATGAAGATAGTGGAAGAAACTTGGCTGAGTTTCCACAGAAATGGGCCACCAAAGACTTACGGTGCTGTCACTGTCACAGTGCTAGGCCACTGTAGAAGTGTCTCCTGATGTGTGTGTTTCTGCGTGTCTATGCCAGCCAATGGAAGCCTCACACCCTGTCTGTCTCTTGTCTGAGCCAGTTCAGAAGGCAAGTCTCAAGCAGTTATCTCTTCCTGGTGGCACCTGAGACACAAGTACCTGGTATTAGGGTCCTCAAGGGATAACCAGCAGTATATGGGGCTTGGCTACTCTAGATGTGCAGAGGTGGTCAGCAGGGTGGAGATGCAGGAAAGTTGATAGAGTAGTTCTGGTCCCAAAGTCATCTGCTGGAGGAAGACTTTCTCAGAGGGATCAGTATTTTGCTCCAAGCTGATCTGATAGGGTGTACGCATGTTTTGGAGAACAACCTGCAACAGAGTCTAACAAATGTCTCCATCTGCTTCCTTCAAGACACACTGCACAGGAAGTCAGCTCATCACCTGGAGAGTCTGCAGTAGAGGGGGTCTAAGCCACTCTGCAAAATAACAAGGTGTCTGTGGAGTCAGGCTTGTGAAATCAGAAAAATTTCTCTAGAAAAGTTTATTTGTGAATCTTCTTAGAGACCAAAGATAAAGTTTCACTTGTAGTTTTTTATCTCTCCCATTATAATGTGGTCTTATTGGAAGGTGAAACATTAAACGGAAGTTCTACCCAATGTGGAGGGAAACAGCCTCACCACAATTATGACTGTCTTAGGGTCTTGAAAGCAAAAGCAAAGTCATAGTCTACCAAGGAAAAAAATACACAGAGAAGATTCTCCTGGTCACGTTTAGGGTTGTTCACAAAGGCTTACTAAAATTGATGATCTTATGCTCCTACCTTTCTTCTTCTTTTTTTTTTTAATTTTAATTTTTATTTAATTTTATTTTTTTATTATCTTTATTGGTACATTACATATATGCATCATGATTGCACTCCAAAATGGGGATTTGTACCAGTATAAAACACAACTTAATTCTCATTTTTTCCCATAGCCCTACCCACCGTACTGCCCCCCCCATGTACATAAAATTTGTTTCCTTACTTTTTTGTTATAATCTCATTATTTTTCTCCCTTCACCCTATTTCGCTTTGAGCATTTTCTATTTCACAATATATAACATACAATTCAAGGATTCATTTACATTTTTATTTTCTCATACCAGAGAAAAGATGTGATATGTACCAATCTGTGACCTATTTATTTCACTTATGAGGATATCCTCAAGGTATGTCCATTTAAGTAGAAATGATTCAAACTTATCATTTTTATGGCAGAGTAATACTCCATTCTGTAGAAGAACCACAGCTTTTTTATCCAGTCTCCAGTTGACGGACACTTGGGTTGTTTCCAAGATGTAGCAATCACAAATTGGGCTGCTATAAACATGGGTGCACATATGTCACTGTGATATGAGTCTTTTAATTCTTGTGTGTATATACCTAGCAGGGCGATGGCCAGGTCAAATGGGACCTCCAATCCTAGCTTTTTGAAGAATCTCCAAACTGATCTTCACAGGGGTTGTATGAGTCTACAGTCCCACCAACAGTGGAGAAGGGTTCCTTCTTCTCCGCAGCCTCGCCAACATTTGCTGTTGGCTGATTCTGAAATGGCAGCCATTCTATGTAGAGTGAGATGAAATCTCAGTATTGTTTTCATTTGCATCTCACGAATGACTAATGATGTTGAGCATTTCTTCATATGCTTCTTAGCTGCTCTTACTTCTTTCTCTGAGAAATATCTGTTCATTTCAGATGCCCATTTTTAAATTGGGTCTTTAAATTTGGGTGGGCTGATTTTTTTGAGCTCTTTATATATTCTAGATAGTAGCCCTTTGTCTGAGGAACAGCTGGTAAAGATTTTTCCCCACATTGTTGTTGACTTTTTGCACTGTTGGTGGTTTCCTTTGCTGTGCAGAAGCTTTTTAAAAGAGTGAGGTCCCATTTGTTGATTTCTTCAGCCAATTCCTGTGCTATAGAAGTTTTGTTCATGAAGTCTTTCGCTAAGCCAATGTCGTCGAGAGTTTTACTTAACCTGTTTTGCAACAGGTTTAGAGTGTCTGTTTTAATATTTAGGTCTCTTATCCACTTTGATTTTAGCTTGGTACACGGTGAAAGAGTTAGATGCAGTTTTAGTCTTTGGCAAGTTAAAGCCCAGTTTTTCCAGCACCATTTGTTAAAGAGGCTATCTTTCCTCCATTGAGGATTTTTGGCTCCTTTGTCAAAGATGAGGTAGCTCAGTGTATCTGGAGTACTTTCTGGATCTTCTAGTCTACTCCATTGATCCTCAGGTCAGTTACTTTGCCAGTTTTTATCACGGTGGCTTTATAGTATAGTTTCAGGTTTGGAGTTGTAATACCCCCCCCCCACCATGTCCCTGTTGCTTAGAATTGCTTTGGCTATTCTAGGTCTTTTGTGGTTCCAGATGAAAGTTTGGATTTTTTTCTCTAGATCTGTGAAATATGCTGTTGGGATTTCAATTGGGATTGCATTGAATGTGTAGAGTAGTTTTAGGAGTATAGCCATTTTGACAATATTAGTTCTTCCTACCCAGGAGCAAGGTATGTCTTTCCATTTTTTGATATCATCTTCTATCTCCTTTTTCAGAGTGCTATAGTTTTCAGAGTAGAGGTCTTTCACCTCATTTGTTAGATTGATTCCTAGATTTTTTTTTTTTTTTGGTACTATTGTGAAAGGGACTGACTTTCCAATTTCTATCTCAGTGGGTCTACTGTTTGTGTATACGAAGGCTATTGATTTTTGAACGTTGACCTTGTAACCAGCTATGCAGCTAAAATTGGCGATTAGGTCCAGCAGTTTTTTAATTGAGTTTTTAGGATCCTCTAGGTAGAGTATCATGTCATCAGCAAATAATGACAATTTAACTTCTTCTTTTCCAATCTTTATTCCTTTTATTTCTTTCTCTTGACTAATTGCTATGGCTAATATTTCCAGAACTATATTGAACAGAAGTGATGAGAGAGGACATCCTTGTCTTACTCCTATCTTAGTGTGAAAGGTTTCAATTTTTGACCATTTAGTATGATACTGGCTGATGGTTTCTCATAGATAGAGTTTATTAGTTTGAAATAGAGACCATCTATTCCAATTTTCTGTAGGGTTTTGAGCATATACGGGTGTTGTATTTTGTCAAATGCTTTTTCCGCATCAATTGAGATGACCATATGATTTTTGTCGTTAAACCTGTTAATATAGTGTATAACATTGATTGATTTCCGTATGTTGAACCATCCTTGCATCCCTGGGATGAATCCAACTTGGTCAGGATGTATAATCTTTTTGATAATTCTCTGTATTCTGTTTGCCAGGATCTTATTGAGGATTTTTGCATCGATGTTCATTAGAAATATTGGCCTGTAGTTCTCTTTTTTGGTTGGGTCTTTCTCACTGTTGGAATCAGGGTAATGGTTGCTTCCAGGAATGAGTTTGGGAGTACTGCTTCCCTTTCAATTTCATTGAAGAGTTTCAGAAGTAGAGGCACTAACTCTTCTTTAAAAGTTTTATAGAATTCAGCAGTAAAACCGTCAGGTCCAGGGCTTTTCTTTGTTGGCAAGATTTTAATTACATGTTCAATTTCACAGATTGTTATTGGGGCATTTAACATTTCTATATCTTCTTTATTCAGCTTTGGGAGTTCATATGTGTCTAGAAATCTATCCATTTCTTCTATATTTTCCATTTTATTGAAGTATACATTTTCAAAGTAGGTGTTTATTATCCTCTGGACTTCCTCTGGGTTGGTAGTAATTTCTCCGTTCTCATTCCTAATAGCATAGATATGTGCCTTTTCCTTCCTTTGTTTAATGAGGTTAGCTAAGGGTCTATCAATTTCGTTTGTCCTCTCAAAGAACCAACTTATCTAATCATTGATTTTTTAACCATTCTCTTGGTTTCTATTGCATTAATTTCTGCCCTGATCCTTATAATTTCTTGCCTAGTGCGAGCTTTGGGTTTGTTTTGCTCCTCTCTTTCTAGTCGCTTGAGGTTCAGCATGAAATTGTTTATTTGAGCTTGCTCCGTTTTCTGGATGTAGGCTTTCACTGCTATGAATTTTCCTCATAGAACTGCTTTCATTGTGTCCCATAAATTTCTATATGTTGTACTGGGGTTATTGTTTAGTTGTAAGAACTGCTCAATTTCTTCTCTAATTTCTTCTGTGACCCATTGGTTGGTCAGCAGAATGTTGTTCAGTTTCCATGTGTTTGTGAAGATCCTGGGCTTTCCTTTGCTATTCAGCTTCAATTTCAGGGCACTATGGTCCAACAGTATACAAGGGATAACTTCAATCCCTTTATATTTGCTTAAACCTGTTCTATGAATGAGCACATGGTCTATTTTGGAGAATGATCCATGAGCAGCTGAGAACAATGTAAATTCTGACTTTGTGGGGTGAAATACTCTGTAGGCATCCATTAAGTCCATTTGCTGATGTGTCTGGTTAAGCTCAAGGATTTCCTTATTGAGTTTTTGTCCAGTCAATCTGTCTCTTTGTGACAGTGGGGTATTGAGGTCCCCTACTATTATTGTACTGGAGTTTATCTGGTTTTTTAAGTCCATTAATGTTTGTTTTATATAGTTGGGTGCATTAGAATTTGGAGCATAGATATTCAAGATTGTGATTTCTGTCTCTTGGATTTTTCCCTGAACTAAAAAGTAATGTCCATCTTTATCTCTCTTTATCAGTTTTGGCTTGAAGTCTTTTCTGTCTGCAAATAAAATCACCACTCCTGCTTTCTTGCTATTTCCAGGCACATGGAGTATTGTTTTCCATCCCTTTACTTTTAGTCCATGAGTTTCTTTCTGAATTAGGTGTGTTTCTTGTATGCAGCAGATTGTAGGATCTTGCTTTTTGATCCACTCTGCCAGTCTGTATCTCTTAATTGGTGTGTTGAGTCCATTGACATTAATCGTTATGACTGATATAGGCAAATTTAGTGCTGCCATGTTTTCCCGTCCTTGGCTATGTTATTCTACTTTTGCCCTTTTCCCATCAGTTTCTTATTTGGTCCCATGGGTTGACTCGGTTAGGTTTCATGGATTTGTAACTTTTCTTACTTTTCTCCAAGATATTCTTTAAAATGTTTTAGAGCACAGGTTTTGTATTTGTGAAGTTTTTCAGTTGTTCTTTGTCATGAAAGTGTCTTATTTCCCCATCTATTTTGAAGGATAGTTTTACAGGATACATTAGTCTGGGTTGGAAGTTGTTTTCCTTTAGGGCCTGAAAGACTACACTCCAGGTTCTTCTTGCATTGAGTGTTTGAGTTGAGAAGTCCACTGTGATCCTGACAGGCTTCCCTTGGAATGTAACTGTTTTCTTTTCTCTGGCTACTTTCAGTATTTCATTCTTTTTTTTTTTTTTTTTTTTTTTTTTTTTTTTTTTTTTTTTTTTTTTTTTTTTTTTTTTTTTTTTTTTTTTTTTTTTTTTTTTTTTTTTTTTTTTTTTTTTTTTTTTTTTTTTTTTTTTTTTTTTTTTTTTTGATTCCTGGGACTTTTATGATTATATGCCTAGGTGTAGATTTTTTCATGTCATGGGCCTGTGGTGTTCTGTATGCTTCATGTATTTGTACATCCAATTCTTTACCTTTTTCTGTGAAGTTTTCTGCCATTATCTCTGTGAATAGCTTTTTGATGTCTTTAGCATTGTCTCCTACTTCCTCAGTGACTCCAATCAATCTTATGTTATTCTTCTTTGAATCATCTAGGAGCTGTTGGATTGACTTTTCATTATCGCTTGGTTGTTTCCATAGATTATGTCTTTCCATTCATTGGTTGAGATCCTGTCTTCTAGGTCTGAAATTCGGTCTTCTGCCATATTCATTCTATTGTGCAAACTTTAATTTTCTTTCTTAATTTCCTGGGCTGCTGCTTGTATGTGTTTAAAAGGTTCCATTTCTTTTGCTATCTTGGATTCTATCAACTCCATGATTTCCTCTTTAGCTTTATT
>PVIR01020194.1:0-30856 GCA_004026965.1 Petromus typicus
GGAGATACACCCCCCCACCCCGTTTGTCTAATTCCCAAAGGCGCTCTCTCTAGTGCTGACGTTCTGCAAAGTGAAAACGATCCTTCCCACAGCACAGACTGTGGCTGAAAAACTGACATGAGGGAGAAATTCAGGTCCCCGAAGGAGGAGAGATGATCTGCCTCGGTGTCCCAAATAAGAGCTCAGGCATCCTGAGCGACTTGGACCGAGTTTCTCCTGCATCTTGCTTCGATCCCTTTGCACCAGGAACCCTTTTGTTGGACTGCAGCTCTATTTCCTTCTGTTTCCTCTGAATTCAACAAGCAGGGTTTTCTTCCACCCTTAAAAAAAATATAGACAAGCCAGGGCTCTGAAAAGAGACAGATCACTTGAGTTCCCACTCGAATGCGTTCTTCTACCCTGATGAGCCTTCTAAGGAATAGTGGCCAGGGTCTTAGGGCTTCTTTTTCTTTCTTCCTACTTCCCCCTTTGTTCCTTGGCTCAGGGGTGAGTGAAGGAAGATGTTGTCTGCAGAGCAACCACCAGACCACGGTCCCCACGAACCCTCTAGCGGGGCCTCAGAGGGCTCAGCTGATGGTCAGTCCTGCTGAGAGGAAACGCAGCTTCGTGGTCAACCCCGGCAGCCAGTGGACAGTGAAGGAGCCTGGGTAGCTGGGACTGGGGTGGGGGCTACATCCTTCCCTCTGCCTAGCACGCTGTGCTCTCACTAACAGCAGGGGAAGGGACAGATTCCGGGTCTGAGGAAGTAAACTCAACCTCACTTGCCTGGAGACTCAAAGTTAGAAGGCAGAGATGGCTTCCCCTCAGAGCGCTTTCTCCACAGCCAAATGTTAAGGAAGAGCAAGGCTTATGCACACGTTTTCACCACTCTAAAATGTAGAAGTCGCCTCACTCAACAAAACGTTTTTTTAAAAGTCATTCATAGCTGGAGGTTCACAGGCTAATTTATACACAGAATGACTGACTGCACGTGTGTCCACTGCACGTGTGTGCACCCCCCCGCCCCCCCGCCAAGACTGAAAACCGTCACCAGGGACCAGGGCTGTGGGCTGGCGGGATCTCAACCACCTTCACCCTCAGAGTCCCGACCCACCCTGTGGACAGCGGGGGCTCAGCTCCGAAGCAAGTCGACACCAGGCGCCCGAGCTCAGACCCAGAACAATTCTCCCCCACACAGCTGCCGCCCCACCCCCACCCTGGCACCTTCAGCGCCCAACGGGCAGATGCGGCGCCTACTTGACGGCTCTCATGAGAATCCATGATCAGATGGAACGAGTAGGTAACCAGGGCTGCCCAGTGTCGGGCACCGGTTCTGTTCCCTCTGAAACAAAGTCTGTTCTTGCTTGAACTACCATCCCCCTGAATGCGGGACTTGCACCGCGTCCTAACGTCTCTTTCACCGTTCCCCTTTTCTTTATCTCGGGAGAACATGTTCGGAGGTGTCAGAAGGGCTCTGAAAGTTAGGCACGGAGGGCGCTGGACCCGGCTCCCCGTGTCTCCGAGAGCGCCCGCATTTGTGCTTCCGGAGAGGACAAGGAGCCCTTTCTCCCCAGACGCCCCTTCCCACCTCCCCCCTCGCTGCCGGGGGCTGGAGCTCCCTCATCTCTCCCGGCCTGACATTAACTATTCCAATATGGAAGCAGAACGCTCTCCCCTAAAACAAATAATTAAAATGCTGCATCATTCATTTTCTGAAGCGCTTCGAGCCTCCTAGAGATCCTTTCTACTCTGCGGCCGCCCGGCAAAGGACACAATGGGTCCGGTTAGCAATGAAAAAGACGTTAAGAGCTCCAGCCGCTCTCTTCAGAGCTCTCCGCCACCACCGAGCAGTCCGCTGGGGGAGGGGTCCCCGTGCCGCCACCTGGCCTAGTTGTCGGGGTTCCCACGTCCTCCCGGAGGGGTCGGCGCGTCCGCGGCTCGCGCACCCTCCTCCACCGCGTCCTCGCGACTCACTGATCCGGCCCCGGCACCTGTGAACGTTCAGGAGACGCCGAGGCCAAAGAACTGCGCCCCACCGTGTGCGTCCCCCGCGGGAGAAGGAGCGATTCCGAGCGGGCAAAGCGGGGAGGGCGGCGGGGTACCTAGGAGTGCGGGACGATCGGATCGGCGAGGCGCTGCCCGGCGGGCGGGGCGGGCGCTCGGGGAGGCTCGGCGGCGTCCTCCATCCCAGAGCCTCCCGTCCTCTTCCCTTCCGGTCAGCAACTTTCAGCAGGGCAACCGACCCCGCCACTAATCCTCTTAAGCATTTCCGCCGAGCCCCGCGGGGAGCCCGAGATCGCAGCGCTGAGGCCGGAGCCGGAGCCGGAGCCGGAGCCGGGCGCGCACTCGCGGGCGGTGCGGGGGGCGCGGCGCAGGATCGCGGCCCCGGACGCCTGCGCGGCGGCGGGCTCGGGCCGCCCCGGCACCGCGAGCGCGGACGGGCGCCGGGCGGCGGCCTCGCGCTTCGGCCGGTCACCGTCGCGCCGCGCTCCCGAGTCCCGGCGCAGCCCCGCCCGCCCGCCGCGGCCTCCCGGCCCGGAGGACACTGCCCCGCGTCTGCTCTCTGCCCTCCGCGGGGCGGGCCCGGGGCGGGGGGCGCACGGGTCCCGGCGCACAGTATGGCCGCACACGGCGGGCCGCGGCCCGGGCACCTGCGCAGCGCGGAGGCAGCTCTTCAGCGCGCGGGGACGTTGGGTCGGCGGGGGGCGCGGGCGGCGGCATGTTTGAGAGCGACCCGCTTTCAAAGTGCCACTTACTGGCCTCGGAGACAACTCGACCGAATCACAACGTTACTTACCGACGCGCCTCCGCCGGGCGCCCAACGGGGAGAAGGGAGACGTGGGGCTGGAGCCCGAGTGCGAATCCACCGGCCGCCCCCAAAGCGCGCACCGCGGGAGCGGCGCCCGGATCCCCCAGCTCAGCCCATGGCGGGACCCCCCACGCCCCGGCCCCCCCTTCGCGCCCACGGTGGGCACCGGCGGCCGCAGCCCGCGCCGCGCATCGCGGGCGAATCCGGCGTAGGGAGCGGGAAGCGGGCGATCGCTCGCGCCCTCTCTCTCTCTCTCTCTCTCTCTCTCTCTCCCTCTCCCACTCCCCCTCCCTCCCTCCCTCCCTTTTTATCTCTCTCTCTCTCTCTCCCTATGTCCCTGTCTCTCCTATGTCTCTGTCTTTCCCCCTCCCTCTCTGTCCTGTATCTGTCTCTGTGTTTATCTCTGACTCTGTCTGACTCTCTCTCTGCCTCTTTATCGGTCGTAATCTGGCAGCTGTACAAAGAGAAGCCCCGTCAGGAAGTCAGCATTCTGTTTCTGTGGATGGATTTGAACTTTTGCAGAGGAGAGGTGGTTGTTTGGACAACCACAGCCTCGCACCGGCGAGGGCGGAGAAGGCCGAGCGAAGCGGGCGGATTCGGCCGCTCCGCGCTGTGCGGTGGGCGACGCCGCTCGGCCCCCGGAGGCGCCATTCCGAGTGACGAGCCAGCCCAGCCTGCTGGAGACGCGGGCGACGGCTCGAAAGCGCACACGTTTCCTCGGCTATTTACATTTGCGGAGGGGGGCAAAATACGATGAGGAGGTGGGGCATTTACTGGAAGCATGTAGCTAGCACTTCGTGACAATTAGATGAGGACACGGAACAGTCACTGCGCCCATATGAAAGTGCTGCTGCCTTAGAGGCGACCACTGCCCACTGCAGTCCTAGTAACGCAGCCCTGGGAAGCTCCGTTGGATCTGCAGTGTGAACAGACGCAGTTCTTTTAGCAGATCCCTTTTCTGGGCGACTGTGTTGGAGAAAGGCCTGTTCCACCAACTCCCGAACGGAACAGGATGTCATCTGGGGGAGGGCAGCTCCGCCTCTCAGGTCCCATCCTCCAGCGAGTGAACTAAATCGTCTGAGACGAACGGAGTTGTGTGTCTTTGTACAATCCCGAATCCGAAATGAGCTGGACTGTGCTTGTAAAAGCTTTCAGAGGAGCTTTACTTCACCTCTTGCAAAGAAACATTTCTCTCTTTTGACACGTTTCATTTGAGAAACAGGCCTGGAGGTGACTTTTTTTCCTTTAATTTTTCTGTTTTCTGTATAATTTATGTCACTAGTAGATATTATAGAGACATAACATACAGTAGTATACCGTTGATATTCCCTTCCTTAAAAGAGATGAAGGTGAAGAGTTAGTCATGGAAAGAAGCAGAACCTGTAGACTTTTTTTTTTTTTTTGAAACACACACACACACACACACACACACACACACACACACACACGGGGAATTCAGTATGTCAACGTGTCGGTTATATAGGTGAAGTATGGGTTAGAATAGAACACTTGCAATGTTCCAGCTCGTTCTCCAAAACCCTCAGTGTTCTTGAAGATTATTAAGATCACTAAATTGCTTACAGAGGCCTACAGAGTGATATCAAAACATATTCTTAGAAAACAGCTCTTCAGCTCAACTGGCGTGAATTCTAATACTTCCTTGAGTCTCAGAGAAAGAAGATGTTGGAGAATCTTAAGTGTGAACTGCATATGTAAGAAACTGTCGATGTGGAAACATCATTTATCACCAAGTGTCACTCACTCACTAGATCTCCAAAATAGAGTTTTAGAGTTATGTTCAGTAAAGGTCAACAAAGGAGTTTAGCCTCTTAACAAATCATTCAGCTGTGGAAGAAGCTAATAGTACCGGTAGGCTGATGAGGCAGAGATATTTCTGGCCTGTTGAGGTGGTTGCTCAGTTTTAAGCAAACCCTTCGTGGGTATAACATATTCCTTGTGGGTGAGTGTGAAATCACACACACTCCCCCTTAGCCTCAAGGCTGAGGGATATTACAATCACCCTGAAAATAATTAAGCAGCACCACCCCCAAATTGTTGAATATATTTTTGTAACTTTTTGGAACGACATTCACTTCACTTGATTTTCGAGGTTATTTGTTGATTTCAGAACTCAGAATGTTTGATACGTTTTCTGTCAGAGTAGATGTTGGTCAAGTGCTTGCAGGTAGCAAGAAGCTACGGAAGACTGAATAACTAGAATGTCTTTTTAAAGCTGAAAATGAGCACTTCAAACACAAACATTTCAAACCAAAATTATGTAATATATATACATATATATATGTGTGTGTATTAAATGATTGTGATAATCTTTTTATTCTACGTTGTGACTTTTTAGTGTTTGCTACAAAACTTTATATGGCTCTAGTTTTATTTAACCAATATTGCTCATATTGTTTAAAAGAACATTCATTTATAGAAATGTTCTTCTTGATTATACATAATACATGACAATATCTAAATAACATACTTTATAATTTTCAGTTTAGGAAAGTAAAGGTCTATATTACTAATTTGCATTCATTTTTAAGTTACAAATTGTAATTTCAAATAGTTTCCTTTTAGCTATTCTGTCTTTTTCCAAAGTGGAACAATGGTATCAAAATGAATGCAGTTTGCATGTTTTACTTGTCTACTACTTATATAGTGTTCTATTTATACATTATATTCAAAACATCAGAATGTTTTGAGCAAGCACAAAGTCATGAATTTTATCCCTGGTACCACATACATACATTGACAGTCATCAGTTTTATAGGCTAAGATTAAAATTACAAAGAAGATAAAATATTATTAAAAGACCAAGAAGAGGAGAAATAAATGATATGTACTTGCTGAATAATATTGATTGTTCAGCAATGCATCAGGAAATAAATAGGTATAAGATGGATGGGTTATATGGATTGAAATGAGGTGAAAAATTTGAGGCATATTGATAAAGGAAGATTTTTATTTTAAAATAAATACATTTTGATCATACTTTGAGAAACATGGATGAGAATACTTTTGCAGAATCACAGAATCTCCAGTTTAAGAGAGATGACTCATTACCTAGCCTGGCCAATAATTATATAAAGTAGAATCTCTTCTTGCTCCTACTACAACTACTTATTAAGGATGTTTTGGATGGTTGCATCTCATGTCTGGTTATATGTACCCCGAGGCACCCCATTTTATTTTGATAAGTTTAACTGACAGGAAACATTTTTAAACAAAGTGTTTGCTTTTCATTAACATATCTCAGTTTTATCCACTGGAGATTAATTTAAAAATCCAAGCTAAGACATTTTATACTTACTCAATTTAAATAAATGTTCATACCTAGGATACATATATACTATAAATTATATCCACACAAAGACCTAGCAGGTAGAAATAGAGTGGTGGTGAACCTATAGCATGTGTGCCACCGTGGGTTTTTGTATCACTGAAAGCTCTAAAAGTTTCCCCACCCTAGATGGGAACGGAGGAGTGAATCAACTGATATGACAAGTGAAGCCACAAAACTTTGGAATTTTGGTAAGTATTAGAATGACAGAATGTTACAGGGTTTTATAGTATTTGAAAGTTATTTCTGAATTTCCAAAATGTCTTCATTTTCATTGAAATTCCCTTAAGGACACATTTAAAGTTGGATACACATCTTTTAATCTAGTTTAATCTACTCATTTTAGAATCAGCTATAAAATCATAAAGAGAAAATACTGATACAAACCAAAGTTTTTGATGTTTGATCTCTTTGTTGTACTGGGGATCAAACTTAGAGGTGCTTTGGCAATGGACTATATCCCTTCTCCTTTTTATATTATTTTATATTATATTATTTTTATTTTTTGAAACAAGGCCTTGTTTTATACTCCCCCAGACCTTGAATTCATAATCCTCCTGCTTCAACCTCCAAGTGCTAGGACTGTAGTGAAAACTACCAATTTTAGATGGTCTTTGAAATTTTCAAAGCATAAATGTGAAATGACTATTTTAAAATGAGATTTATTTCAATAAAAACAACCTGATGAAAAAATTACTCCCACATCAATAAGGACAATAGAAGGAGTTTTAATACAAATTTAAAATATCATCTCATGAAAATCAAAGACCAAAATAAGAACAACCTGACTCAATGAAAAATTGGAAACTAGGCCATACCTTGTCCATTGCAGGCTCCAGGTGGCCTCCGTGTCACCTCTCTCACTTCGCATGTGCTCTCTGTTGCAGCAATAGTGATGTTTAAAATATGATACCATCTTCTAGAAACTATCTAGCAGCCTCTTGTCTTAGGTAAATGTCAGTGTTACCCAGGTTCACAGCCAGGATGATCAGATGGGTTGCTATATATCTGACTGCATATCCTATTATCTGGTCTGTTCCTCCCATTATACCAAGCACATTCCTCAACACTCGTACCCTTTGACCCACACAAAACCCACTTGTTTGAGGACATTTGCTTTCTGCAAATTGCCCTGCTGCTCAGCCCTTCACTGTGTTCAAGTTTCTGGTCAGAGAAGCATCTTGGATCATGGTGTCTCATTAGCAACTCCACCATTCATCCTGAACTCTATTACTTGCTTTACTTTTCATCCTACAGCTTTTCACGCCTGTATTTACCTGTTCCTAGGTACAGTCTATCTCTAAGAATAAATTTCATAAGATCAAGGTCTTTGTTTAATTCATGGTGGTATTTCTGAATCTTTGATGAGTGCCCAGTAAATAATAGGAAATCGCATGAGTATATTGGAGGAATTAAGTGAATAAATGTCATCTCTAATCTTTACATCCTTTTCATTCTGCACCATTTTCCCCCTGTTAATCAGCTTTCTTTGCGTCAGACAGTACACAGCTGGTAATTGCTACGTGGCCTTTCAGCTGCAGAATTCTCCACCAACTAGCAATTTCTCTTTCATACATTAGTTCAAATTCCCCAAACTCTAATTGGACATGCTTTTTTTTTTTTTTTTTTTTTTTTGGCAGTAACACCACACAAATCATGGATTTCTGGGTAACCTCTGGGTGTAGTCTTTTATGGACCTAGTCTAATTAGATTGAGCCACCTGGGAACATGTCTGAGTAGATGTGAGGAGTTTGGGGTAGGGAGACATACAACATAAATGTGTCTGGGACATAAAATAATTACTGCTACATCTGATCTAGTGTTCGTCAACCCAAATCCTCTCTTTAGGTTGACATTGCCTCTTAAGTCAATGTGTTCACCTACCTCATGCTTGCCTGTTCCTGACCAAATGACTTCTTTAATCTCTTCATACTCTTTTCATCACCACTACATCTATGCCTTAGCAGGACTTGTTTTTTGTTTTTTTTTTGTCAGATCTATGCTTTAAGCTGGTGATGACAATATATCCCTGCTCCTCTTGGACTATTTCACATAGCTTTTGAATGAGAAAATCTCACTGTCTCTTTACATAGATCTTTTGTTTACACTCAAAGCTGACTGCCAATGAATCATAACCATTTCTTCTTTTGTGAATGAAATCTGTTATTTGTTCACAGCCAAGCATCTAGGCAAAGTGCATAGAATTTCCAGGTATAATAAAGGCCCTAATCTTTTGATTTTTAAGTGAAATTAAAGTTCCCTTGTTCTTTATTGACCTAATTTAATCAGGTCAATGTCTGTAGAAGAAAGACTACAGTTGTCCCTTTCCTGAAATAAAAAACATGTTTTTTATGGTGAACTTAAAGAAGCAGGACTTCTTGCATTTTACAGCCCCAAGGAAATGAATTTGTAATAACTTGATTGAGTTTAGGAACAGATTTTTCCTTTGTTGAGCTTCTAGATAAGAGAACAGTCCAACTGACCCCTTGATTACAGCCTTGAGAGATCCTGGGCAGAGGGTTCATCTCAGTTCTGTCTGGACTGCTGGCTCAAAGAAATGGAGAGAGAGTAGATTTTCTTTGTTTTAACTCATTAACTTCCTGGTAATTTGTTATATAGCCATAGCAGTCTAATACAGACTTCTGAGTTTATTTCACAGCAGACATTTGAGTCCCCATATTAGTTGGATTCTTTTAGTCTCACATTTTTCTTTGGCTTGTTCTTTTACTATTTCTTTAAGTTTTAGGTGCCAATTTATAGAAATAGAAATAATTTTCTCTGTTCTCTAAATATCTTGCTATTTAAATATTTGTTCTTTTACTGGATTTTCTTTGTTCTCAATGTGCAGACTTAAATGAAGACCTTCTTCCAAAGATACAATACAGGACCTAATACTTTTCTTTCTCTCTTAGCAGCATCCTCCTCTCTTTTGTATCTAGCAACTACTATTTCCAGTTTTTGGTTATGGTGAACATAGACACATTTCTTTAGTGAATCTGTGTCTACATCTATCAGTATCTTTTTTTTCTCTTTATACATGTAAAGATTGACTTTGTTTTTTGAATAATTTATTTTCAATTTTAAGGAGTATTTATTTAAGCAATAATTATGGCCAATGATGTCTTGTGCTTAAATGTCCCCCTAAAGCCTCAGATGGTCATAGGTGGGACTATTCCAGAGGTAGCACATCTAGAGTCTTTGATTGATGGATGTTGCAGTGCTAGAATTAAGAATGCAAGGACTAAAGGTACAAGTGTTATCTCCCCTAAGGACAGGTAGCCTGGATATAGTATAAGAACAGAAATAGGCTCACAGCTGCTTGTAGTTGTTTGATTGTAGCTTGGTGCCTCCTGCCTTGTCTTCTGCTGCCATGAACTGCTTTTCCTTTGTTATGCTTGTCTTCCCTTCCACCCAGCCTTGGACTTAGCCACCCAGGAACTGAAACCTCTAAAAACTGCAGTCTAAATAAACCTCTCTTCCTTTAACTTTGAGTGTTGAGTGTTTTGTCTCAGTGACAAGAAAAAATAATGAAGGAAAAAGCCCAAAACATTTATGTGTGGAAAATGATTCCTTAATATACATGCAGGTTATGTTTAAATGATCATGTAAATATTTTTTTGATAAATTTTGAACATTTCTGTGTTTTGTCTCTGCTTATTTCTTTATTATATTTCCAATACTATTTATCCTGCTTAGAATCTTAAATGAGATATTTGAGTGTCTCAGTATTCTGGTAAATTCAATACAGCAGTTACAGTCCTGCAATGGAAAAACCATGCAAATTCGGAGTCAAATAATTAACATATGTGTTCCATTTTCTACAATACTGGGACCTAAAGGTTCAGAGAACGACCAGTTCACTTTCCTTCTAAGACCACTGGAGCATTTACTCTAAGAATCTCAGAAAGTAACAAAAATTATAATTAAATATTTAGCATATGATCTTAATACCTAAAATAAACAGCATGAGTGTTCTTTGGAACATGTTTAATAATATGTGTTTAAAAAAAAAGGATATGTTCATTTCTTACATGATTTTTTTTTTAATCAGAAATTTAAACTTTGGATCTTGCACTTAGTCAGGAACTGGAAACAGTGAGCTAAACCGCTGGCCTCTTCACACACATAAAAATAAACAACTCCCATGAAATATGAATAAAACAAATTTCTATGTTTATTGAGTTATAAATTCTCAAGTGCTGATATGTAGTTGAAGTGATTAAGACTATTTTCTAAAAGAGCATCACAGGGTGTAGAATCAAACTCTTGACCAAAACTTCCTTGAAAAATACAAAACATTTTTAATTTAGGCTCTGACCAAAAATTTCTATGTGGAATATGAAATTTTATGTGAAAAGCAAAGTTGGCTATTTTGATACAAAGTAAAATGGGGTCTGGGGAGCAGAAGGAATTAAAATACATGCTCACTCTGACTCACAGGGAATTTTAAAAATCCAGTAATCATATTTCTAATTGGATTACCAGATAGGTGAAGTGTACAGTGTACTATTCACTCAGCTAAGCTTATCCTCCATCCACACACACAAACTAGCCTTTTTAACAGAAAGTGTAGCTATTTAGAAAGAAATTAACTCAAGGAGCTTTTGTTGTGGTGTTAAAATCACACGTACACCTAGTGGCATGAATCTTATCATACTCAAGTCAATATAATGTATCAATAAGAGATATATTAAGCACATCAGTGGATTTATATATAAATATAAATATATAAATTTTATATAAAATATATTTATATAAATATATAAATTCATAAATATATTAATATATATAATATATATTTAGCAGAACATGCTTTATTTATTTTCCTTATGTCTGTTCAGAGTCATAGATTTGTCTTCCGGAAAGCTGCTTTTGAATTAAATACCAAAATCCTGGAAACTTCTGATAGCAGTTGGTGTTAATTATTTCCCTCTGAGATGAATTACCAAGAAGTAAAAAAATTAATTTGCAATCTGATGTTAGAGCTAAATGAAATTACACTTTTTACTTTATTGTGAAACATGAAAGGAACAGAAAATTCACAGGAACCAGAAGGAGGTTTCTTATGTGGTTTTCCTCTTTTCTTTTTACATGCACAGGAATGTGTAAATAAAACCGATATGCTTATTTAACAAAGAATTCGCTGACATTTTTGTTCCACCCAGTTGCTGGGAAATCTCTGCAGCTGCTCCTAGTCGCCTCCAGATGGCGATATAGTGCCCGTTCTCAGCTCAGAGACCCGCCGGTTGCCCGCCGCTGCTGGACTGAGTTTGGAGCGGCAGGGCTTAACCCGGCACGGCTCTGAGGTGGGCTTCTGGAGGACTCCGGGAGACAGCTGCCAACAAAGCACCACTTACTACGCCGTAAAAGTATTTTTATTTCTGAGAGCAATTTGAAGAACTTACACGGGCGGCACTTGGACTGTAAATTGCTTTGTAGTGTTTAAAAGCAGCATGGATCGTGGGCAGCCGAGCTGGTATGTGCAATAGAAACTACTCAGTGGAAAATGTGCTGGGTAGGAAGCCGTCTGGTCATTCTTTGTGTACCAAATGTTTTGTGTCCTGGATTGTGCCTATATGTGTGCACCCATTTCATTTTCACCAAGCTCATGGGGTCTGGGGGAGGGGGGTCACAATCATTTTTCCGAACGTGATATAATGAAAGCTTTATTGATAGAAATGTGACACAAGTTTTGTTCTTAAAAAAAGAAAGAATGAGAGAAAGAAAAAGATGGTAATGAGACTAAAATATTTTTCTTAAATATGTCTTTGTGAGAGAAAAAGAAAGAAGAAACCTAAATTTTATTGCTCAATAATTTTACCTGATCTTGTAAAAGACAGTTGAAGATACATTTACCTGTGATTGTCTACCTAAACACACCTGTAAAACAATGATATTTTTACACTGTTGTTTCAAATAACATTGTGTGGCTGTGTAAACACATTATAAAAAATACTTGTCCTGTGTATGTACAATTGCATCTTCTAGTATGCTGTGTATGTGTTGTATATGTTTATATAGTGACATGTGTGATCCAGATACATAATTATTATTTCATAGTTGCAAATATGAATGTGATACATGTAGGTGAAATTATACATGGTTACATACAGTATTTCCATTTCGATAATTTAGATGGTCTTTTATCTGAGTTCAATATGAATTTAATGAATGTACTTGTTTCATTGTTATATCTTGGAGATCCTGAGTTTCAATCAGCTATGCCTAAGTTTCCTGTGCTTTTCAACTCTGAGGGAAGATTTGTTTTCATAGTTTGATCATAAAATTTTGGCTGAAGTACTGACATTGATATGTGATACATAGAAAAAATAGTTTTTTAGAGTTTGATGCTGTATGAGGAGTCTTCCACAGTTCAGAAAACTAGACAGTTCTGATTGGGAGTTTATCTTAGAAACATGTCAAAAGTGGTAAGATTCCAGGGCTCAGAACTAAACGGAAAGTAATCAAGTCTGAGGTTTGATTATGATGATTATTATTCCGGTAACATTTACAATAAGTCACTTCTAAAAGTATGCTTTTTCCTTGGAAACAGATGTTGCATGTGAAGTGACAATGGAATTTTATGATGTGTCATTGCACCCAGAGATTACATACACAACTCAGCATAGGAAATGTGAACTGATAGCTAACTGTGGGAAACAGTATTCTAAAGAGACTTGGAAAGTCAGGAACTTTTGAGTCTCTGTCCTCAAAGAATTTCCAGTCAAATAAATGATTAAGTCAAGCAAGTTTATGATTATAAGTAGACAGTCAAAATGAACCAAAAGCCAGCAGAGAGATACATGCACATAATGGATCACATGTAAATGGAAGAAGGTATCAGATTTGGGGAAGGAGTAAGGGCTTTGGATCAGAAGAGATAGGTTGAAAGAATTATTGTGGTAGAAGTGATCAGTTCTTACAGACACACTGCAGTCAGCCTTCTAAATTGCGTGGACGCACCCATCTCAGAGATCAGTAAGAGGTGAGATTACACAAGCAGGTGGAGAACTGTTGCAGATGGCTTGGGGTACCAGGTTCAAAGTTTGCATTTCATCCTTAGTTCATTCTGACTCCAACAACGTATGTGCCACCAGCTGTGTAGGGTTCAGTACTCGCAGAAACACTAAACATGCAGGGTGAAAATAGAAACAGAATAAAGTTTTAGGAAAATTCTACTATTTATTTATTTCCTATCTTCCATATCAATATAAGTCCCAATTCACTACTCTTTTTTCCCTAATACTATATTCTCAAAACTACTTGACAAATATTTCTCGGGTGAATGAATCAATGAGAAAATGATAATGAGCCCTGGATTTTGTACAATTTACTTTTACTATTCATAATACTCATACGTGACAAATATCCTTAAAGTTTATCAGTATTTAGTGTTATTGTTCTAGAAGACTCCATTTATGGTTCAGGGAACACCAAACAAATTCTCTGGTATCACTACCACTGATATTTAATCTTGGTCTGTTTTTTAACTTCTTATGTGAATAGTCTAGCCTTCCTATTTCTAAAAGGTTATTAAGATAATTGTACACTATAATTACTTGAGCAGAATTCACCACTTCATTTTCACCTCACTGCAAAAAACATAGTGGGTACATGACACCTTGTAAAGCAATAACTTGAGGGAAACAGCTTTAGACTTTGAGGAAGATTTGAAACTCAATAATGTATGCTTACTTCTATAAAAGAACCTTCCCAGTATTTGGTTATCTTCAACTTAGTTTAAGTCAAATTTTCTGGAACACTTTTGTAATTCTGGAGATGTAAAGTGATCGTTTGAGACATTCTTCTTGTTTGAGGAGAACATAAGAGCTTATGTAGGGTTACAGACCACAAGCACAGTTGCCATCCATTCTCTGTCCTTGAGTATTAATATCTATAACTTGTGTGGATGTAACTGGGATACGTGAAGAGATTAGTGAAGAAAAATAATTTTGTCCTTTGAAGAAAGATTAAATGAAAAGAAGCAGACATCTAAGTGAATTTGTTGATTTATTTCACTTAAGTAAATTATAAATGCATACACAGAATCTTACAAATAGAAAAGCCAGATTAACAATGTCATCAAACTCACAACTTCAAAAATAAGTTCTTTGTAAAAGAGAGACCTTTCGTTTGTGATGACGATTTACATATCTGAATTTACCTTGTGTGACTCATATGAAAATATACAAGGAAAGATTTCTCAGCTGAAGAATAAGTGTTGCTAAAGTTTAAATGTGTCAGTGAAACTGCGGAGGCAGAGTACAGATTTCAGCTGATGTGCACAGAGTCAGGCTTTTTTTGTTGTTCCATCACTGTCAACATGACAGATCTCCACCCTAGGCTGGCTTCCCATCCTGCTGCAACTGGTCCTAATGCTTTTATTTTTAGCCCTATGAGAGGAGGTAGTAAGACACAGTGTCAGCCTAAGACATTTTCCTTATTCTAAGCCCTAGGGCATCGCCTGGCCTCAAGACTAATGGATTAAGGAAGTATATGTTTTCAACTAATGCTGGATATAGTATTTCACTTTGGAAAAATATGCTGCAGTGTATACTGCAGGTTTTTTCCCCCTACTGGCTGATTTAAAACTGTTACATTTCTGAAAACAATAGGAACATTTTAGGAAATGCAACTGCTTTGATCAAGGTTTTCTTTTTTAGCTTTTTAAAAACTCATTTTCAAAGTTCTTTGGAAATACGATTGTCTTTAAATTATTATTTAAAGAATAAAGATGCTACATCCTGAAAAATAAACTGAGAGCTTTCCTTTATTCTTTGGAAGGATCAACATTCAAAAATGTACACATACAAAATATACACCAGTAGTGACAATATTTACAGTAGGAGATCCCCTACTGTGCTTCTCTTTATATAGAAAAGACTCCTAAGTCTCTGTTTTCCATATTGTCTCTGTTTTCTGTGGTCTTTGCCATTGAATCAGTTTAAGTTGGTTTTCCTATAGTTTTTCCAACTGCAATCTAAATTCTTTAAAGTGAGGAAGCAATTCCATACTCCTTTGAATTTTCTATTATATGAACACATTATTAGGCTTGAAAACCTAATAAAGATATTGCTATTTTTTCCACACATTCACTTTAAAATAAGCAGATATTATTATTAGCAGTGACCTATAACGTGGAAAATGAAAGTATTTCCACTACATTCACATATCTGGAATGTTATGCCTGACATAACACAACACAATGATAAATTTTCTTCCTTTCAACTAACTGCTTTAAAAGAAGCATTTCTTTAAAACAATACTTGAAAAGTAGGTATATTTCTAAAGGAGTAAAACTTGCCTTGAGTCAGTAAAATCATCTCCATGTAGACTAAATGTTTGCTAGCATATGTGTCTTTAGGATTTTGTGTAACAGTAAGTGCAACAGTCCAAAGTCAGAGCTGCTGAGGTCTCAAGCAAATGGAAAGGAGTTCCCAGCAGCAGGAATTAATCTTAAGACAACTTTGAAGGATTAATGTGCTTTAAAACTGTTCCTAGGGGAAAAAAACACAGTTTTTAATATGAAGATATTTATGAGTGCACTGTAAAATATACAGAATGCATCAGCAACAACAAATAGCCATGGTAAGAAGAGCCAGAGGAAGGTAGTAAAAGACCTGTGGCTGCATTATGAACAGGAGTTTAGAAGCTTCTCTAGATCTCTGAACCAGAGGCTAAGGGAAGAGCATTTGGCCATTCAGATGGATTTTCCTGGTCTTGGGCTCATTAACGAAGGAAGTAGGAGGGAGAGTGGGTGAAGCAGCAGCTGCATCTGTGGGCACTCAGGTCACGTGTCACTTGGCATGAAGTCGGTATTGGCAGCTCCCGAGTTCCTGCACAGAATGGCGGGGAGCCAATGGCACCTGATTGTTGTCCCCATCATCTCCTCCTCATCTCCACAGATCTCTGCAAGAGTGTCCCTTCCTCTGGGGAGCTTTGCTCAGCCTTTCTAGAGTGCACTGAGAGTCTTTCTTGCCACTGTCATATCCTCATAATCTCCCTCTTCTGTCCTGCTGGCACCTGAAGCCCTGTGGGACCTTCTCACTAGGCTAAAGGCAGGAGCTGAGTCTTGCCCAGCATCGATCCTGTTTGTGTCTTGCACACAGTGGATTTGTAAATATTTTATGACTATTATCCATTGTATTCTGGTTTTCTAACTTTACAAACTAGATGTCAGTAAAAGTGACATCTGACTCTTAGTGCCATATATCTGAGAAATATTATTCCTATAATACTGTAAGGATTTGCTCATGGGATTTCTATGTATCATTGCATTTAAAAAATATATCAGGTTTTTAGTATACTCATCTTGCCTCACTTTACAACCCTGGATAAGTGATATGTTCAAGGGTGCAGAGCAAAGAGTAATGGAAGCAAAACCTAGAACTGTAGTCAGGACAAAGTGGACACATGAAGAAGACAAGAATGGGGGCTGCTGAGATTTGGAGAGGATGGTTTCCTATATAAATGTGAAATTAGCTCCACACAGTTGAGAACAGCTTGCTCCCTGATTTCAGAGCCTTCTGTTACAAATATCTAGAATTTCCAAGGGAAGGCAAAAAAATGGTCAGGAAATAACTTCTGAAGTACAAAATTTGCAAGGAACTTTGGATTTCACAGAACAATTTACAATATTAGGCATTGAGAAATTAAAGAAAGCCTTATAAGAAATATGATCTTGTTTTGGATCACTGGATTCAAAAAAGCAAATGATAGCATGGCCCATTTTAATATTTTGCAGGATTCTTTTGCTTTATTTGTACATTTTATTTACTTAATTTGACATTTTTTTTCTTACTCTAAAGCACCTTATGTTAAAAACATTAAGAATACAGATGGACCACAAAGAAGGGATAAATAATCAATGTTCAATCCAGATAGAGCTACTATTAATACTGTGATAGTTTTCCTTCCTTTTGTCAAAACCACATGCACTTCTATACATACATACATACTTCAATACATATACATATGTATATCTTTGTATTAGGATACACATATTATAGTATGAAATTAATTATGAACAAAATTTCACTTATGTTATCACATTCTGTAGAGTTACATTTTTACAACTGAATAATATTGCAATATGTAGCTGTGTCCTAATTTATTTTTTCATTTCACTCTCAAAATACTAATTCTGGAAATTTCCCTATTGTTTCTGCTTTTGGCCTATTTGATGAGGTTTAGTGTGGTGCTTTATGCAACAGATGTGCCTCCTAAATAAATCCCTTAGATGACTAATTAACATCTAATAATAAGGTTGTTACTTATTGCTTAGAAATAAATATACCATAGATTCCATGTTTAATGAAATTACAGAGTAAATATAGAATTTTGGATAAAAATGGACTAGTAATTCAAGAGTGACCATGATATAGCCTGACCTTCAAAGGCCAGCACTGTAATCTGCATTTTGTGGTGATTAAATTGGTCTCAAAGAGGATGAATGACAAAATCATGCCTCTTTAGTGACACTGCTAGAATCGAAATGTAAGTCTCACTCCTGGACACTGTTTCACCCCACAGTGTGGTCTGCACAACATGCCAGCAGTGGTCATATCTCTACATGATGTAGAATTTCTTTGAGTCTCCTATTCTTCATATATAAAACAGAAACGATAATCTTCACTGCCAAAGAGTTTATTTGGTGATACATTTTAATACTAGATGGAGATTGAGATCCAAAGGATCACAAATTTATCTTAGCCTTGGCACTTTCCCAAACTAAGTTTGAAGGTCTCCTGGGATCTGGTGGGGTAGCCAGAGGCCTGCTAACACTTAAAGTCCCCGGATATGAATCCAGAAGGTTTAGAATCAGAATCTGAGGCAGATCTCTATCTTTGTTCCTAACAAGTTCCCTTGGTGATTTTGGTGATACATTAAGTGACTACCTCAGACATAGACTATTGGAACTTGATCCAATCCCTAATCACCACGGATACAGCAAATTAAAAAAAAAAAAAAAAAAAAAGGCAAGACCTCCATACATAAATGGAGAGCCCAGGATGGTCAAAGCTCTTGTCTGGCTCAGCCTTGATCTCCTGAAGCTTGCCACTATTTCTTGAACAGGCAACTTCTGGACAGTGAGGTGAAGGGCACTGTTGCAAGCACAGTGCTAGCAATGAGAGAACAAGATATTCTAGTAGGAACAGGTCATTGATTAATGGGAAATTTGATTCCTCACATAGATTAATTTTTATCTCTATAAGAGTTTTCTGTATGAGTCATGCTGCCCTCAGCTGCACTATTGTCTTACCATCCAAAAAGTCCCAGCATCTCTGAACATTGAGACCTCTGCTGTGACCAGGAGTGTGAGGAGTTGTTCCTTCTGCCACACACCAACTGCTTGCTCTTAGGCAGCCATTGTGAGCTAATAGGCACACTCAGACTTTTAATATGAAATGCCAGTTTATAAGTTTATAGCTCACTTGGGATGGTCGACATCAACAGGTGACTAGAAATATGAGCCTAAAGGAAACTGAAAGCTTTAAGAAAAACAGAAATTTGACAACCATCAGATACTGGATGGAAGTAGACAGAGCTACCTAAAGAAGCACGTGCCTGGACATCAGGGTCCCCAAACTCTCAAAATGTGAAGGCTACATCTTCCCAGTTCATCTGAACCATGAAACAGAGGAAAGTCTCTTGAAATCAAAAGTGATATAATATTAAAAGTGACTGAATAGAGCTGGCAGATACTAAAATTTTACCTAGGTAAAATGTATTTTCAAGGAGGTTAGCTATGCAATGTTTGACAATTGTTTTTGTAATTATATATTACCACCCTGACAAAGAATTCTAACTTGAAGTTTTAATATGAAATTTTCCCCAGGGCTGAGAACTGAATCCAGGACCTCACTTGCATGGTAGCCAAATACCCCAACAGTAACGTGCAACACAAGATCCCCTCGGCTTTTTACAAATCAGATATTTGAAGATTAGTTCCTCCCTTCTCTGCTTTTCTATAAGAGTTTTCCAGCCCTTCATCCTGGATGGCAGCTCATGAAGTTAATCTTACTGCTAGAGGACAAGGGTCCTGTCTCACCCAAAGATAGTATGCAAGAGAAACATTTTACAACCTTTAATAAGTTTTCTATGGAGAGAGTTTCTTCTACTGATTAAAAGATGAGAAGGATTTGAGAACATTTGTTTTGTTTTGGCATACTGTGGATATTTGATGTGATTGGAGTCACATGTATTGAAGAAAACCTTTCTAATAGACTAATGTTCTCTGAAAAGGTGTTATTTGTTAGGAATTAGTAAGATTCTTGATAAGAATATCTTTAGAGCTATTATTGAAGATATTGAATTCCCTGGTATTTTTTTCCACTTAGAAAGCATTTCAAGTTATGGAAAATAATTGTGTAGATCTCTTCTTGAGTAATAAAAGCAATGGAGAATAGACATTTGACTAAATGGAAATTGATATTCTTGGCTTATTAACAGAACCAGGTCCCAGTTAGGTAAAATCCTTAAGTTCTCTATAGCTGTATTTCTGAATTGGTTCTCAACATATAATCTTAAAATCTTAGAGAGCTTATAAAGTGCTTGGAAAGTGATTTTTTCAGGATAAGAGGAGAATATCCATACTTTGAAAGCACTTTTAAAGAAGCTATGCCACAATTACCCTTGCTAATCCATCTCCATGTGCTGTTACCTGTATTGTGAAATTCTTACTTAAGCCCCTTTATAAATCTTCCCTGCTGCTATGTAAGCCTACATCTTTGTTTCTTTGAGCCTGATCTTACAGGAGATTGAATAAAGCTGGTCATCGTGCTTTTAATACATGCCGTTTAGTTATTATGAGGTTGTTTTTGGAAACTTCAGTAAATACCACAGGAAAGTTATGCAGGGAACCCATGTTTTCTTTACGGTTTGCCTAGGTGGGCTAGGGTGCTGCACAGTTGTCATTCAGATAGCCACAAGACCGGTTTCTTGGCCCTCCTGACCAGCTTACTGCTGGCTTTTCAACCCATTTCCCATAGTATTGCCATTTATCTACACTGGTAATTTGTCAACTATCTTCTTGGCTTTTTTGCAGTAGCCTTTATACCTTCCACTTTTGACCAACTTTACTCAGAAACAATAATAATTGAATAGCAGTTGTATCCTTAAGGAGCACTTCTGCAGTACGATTTTAAGTGCATGTGACTTCATATGTAAATTTCACAAGTGCTTCATATTGTTTTTATTTTGGAATATATTATTCAAATGCAGACCTGTGCCAAACTTTGAGTAGGTTTATAAATAATAAAAAGAATAAACTTTGCCCATAGGGGATCGAAAACTTCTACATAAAAATAACAAAATGCTCCCTCCCCTCCTGCTCGCTGTGCATCGAGTCCTGGTAAAATCCTGATATAGGTAATACACGTTACATGCATACTTGATTTTAAAAACACATTTCTGAACAGATGGTGGTGCTGATCACCTCAGTGAATTCTTGAGTAAATGATGTTTTGTCAAAGTAGCTTTCTCTTCTCTTAGTTCAGAAAAGTAACGGCGTCTGCTGCTCTAATCTGTATCACCTGGAGTCATTTCATCATGGTTTTGCATTATTCCTTTGTTTAACAAGATGCCTTTGTTACTTTCCTGTTGCTCATTTTCCAAATCACTTTCTAGTCTAGTGTGTTTTTTGATTTTTCAAACGATGTGTTTCCTAGAATTTCTTTGATCACCACTCTTTTCTCTTTGTTTCTGTTTTGTTTTTTCTTTGTTACTGAGAAATGAACTCAGGACTTTCTCACTGAGCAACATTCCTAGACTTTTATATTCTGTGAAGAGTTCTTGCTAAATTTCAAATTGCCCAGGCTGGACTTGGATCCTCCTGTCTCAGCTTCCTATGGTGCTGGAATTACTAGTGTACACTACAGTGCCTGAGATGGTAGATATTTTCTGTACAGAATTATCTAACCAATGTCAAAGAAATCTTACATTATGGATTTTAGATGCAAGAAATCTGATTCACCATAAACTGGTTATAGTGAATTCACATTAGATTTAATCAAACTAGATTCACTATTATACTTTTGTGAACTTTTGTAATCTCTCCTCATTTATTAAAACTGAGTACTGATCATTTTAAAATTATTTTGAAATAAATTTATGATCTTATATATTAATTTCAGAGACATTTTTATCTTTGCTATTACATTACATCTAAAAATACATTTTTAGAAATTTGTTGATATATTTTCTAATAGTTTTGCTGCTTTGTATTCAAACATTTCTCAAAAAAACAGTGGTGACTGATTCTTATTCTTGTTTCTCTATAATCTAAGGTTAACCAACATAAATGAAAAATATATACTGAGTTTAAAAGACAAATTTCTTCCCTAAGACAAAGATGTGACCTGTTTTAATGATCCTTATGGCTTTGGGAAGAAAAAAGAGTACATTTGCATTATAGCCTAGATATCAAAATATGATGCTGTGCAAATTAGTCTGCTATATTTTTAACTTTCATTTGTTACTGATAAGCACACCATGCAGCTTGAGAAATTGCTCTGTTTCATTTTGCCTAAAACACTACTTAAACAGATCAATTACTGATTTGGACTTTATTATAAAAAGACTGTTGTGGGGGAAATTTCCTGTATGACAGGGAGGGAATGAAATGTTCCAAAATTGTTATAGTTCAATGGTTTCTCAGTATCTGATAAGAAATTAAATTTTATAAAATCTAATTTACTACAAAGATAAATAAAAATGCAGGAAATTGATGGAAATAAAAGAATTTCAGCCTGTAAAAGTTCAGATTTTTGTTTTTTTTAAGTGTAATGATGACAAAGATTCTTAATTGACATCTAGGCTTCATTCGAAGGACTTTTGGGCTTTATTTATTTATTTTGCTTTCCAAAATACCAGCAGTATATGCATGAAGGCTAATTTCAGAGATTAAATCTGGATGGAATGGATCAAAGCATATTGCTAGTGGTAACAATAAAGGGCTTTTTTTTTCTAGCAGAAGGTCATTTGTTCTTCCTTCCCTCAATTTTTATTTTGTAATTTTATTTTTATGTCTGTCCATGTACTCCTCTGATTTCCTTATTTTCTTTCTCCTTCCCTCACATGCACCAGTTTGGAGCGGAGCTCCCCAGGTGAAGAACTCTGGTGTGGTGAGAACACCATATAAAAATAAGGAAGTGGAGGTAGGATCAGGGAAGCTGTTGGAAGAGTTTGTTTGTATTCCATGCTATGTGAGCCTGCATCAGCAAGAAGACTCTGCCATCCCAGTCAACTTTTCCTTATTGAGAGAACTCTGAGTACTGTGGAGCCTGGGATGTCACCCAGACTTGCCTCCCCAGAACACCTAACTTAGCTCCTGCTGCTGACAGCACAGCCTCCTGGGGAAAAATTCAGCCTAGATACAGAGGAGGAGAGGGAAGTGTAAATTAGTGCGAACTCTAGGGGAAGATACAAAGGTTTTGGGTTTATCTACTTGAATATGTATCTCTTTTCTGCTTTATTCAGAGCAACATAATGATGTGTGTACCTTGTTTATATATCATTGCAATACATGTTCAAATTCATGTCATGAGGACTGTAAAGCCACGTTTACCTTTAAATATCTGTCTGTCCAATTACTTCACCCACACATGTGCATTAGATAGGCAAATATTTGGTTTCCTTTCAGAGTTATTCTCAAACAACCGTTATGCTGAGGGTCTTAACACTTCATGAAAAGAAAATGTCACATGTACAAAGAGACCCTTCTGATCTTCCATTGGGAGGATATAACATGAACTGACATTTGGATTCCAGATCTTTGAAGATATTTATTTGTAAATTTAAGTGTTTAAAAATATCATGAAACAAACCACTAAATTGCTGCTAGTGTTTGTCTCTCAGCAACCACACTACATAAAAGAGTTTTATTCACTATGGTAAGAAAAGATTTTTTAAGTTTTTTCTTGATATGCTATCTCTAGGAAAGCCTATTAAAGATTAACACCCATAAAAACAATAAAATTATATTAATATGATGAAAGTGATATAGTGGGATATATTTAATGTGAAAATTGCTACCTTATCTACAAGTTAAATTTCTTTTTTTTAAAATCTTTATTGGTACATTACATATATACATCATGATTACACTCCATAATGGGGATTTGTACCAGTATAAGACACAACTTAATTCTCATTTTTTCCCATAGCCCTACCCACCCTACCACTCCCCTATATACATAAAATTTGTTTCCTTTTTTCAAGTTAAATTTCTTAATGAAGAAAATTTAGTATTGCAAAGCAAATTAGAAGTATTATAATCTAGCACTGAGGAGAGGAAGTAAGAGGTATAAAATAACCTTGTTGAGGGAACTTGGGTTCAAATGATTAGTGATCTTCCTGGAAAATTTGAATTTGAACTTATATTTCTGGGAGAGTGGAGGCTTTTCTGTGATTTCTTTTGGGGGTAATAGTACTATTCACTTTGCTTCAGAATTGTAACTCATGTAATTGCATAGCAAATGATGATATTAATTACAATGAGAAAGAATAATTAAGATTCTTGGAGAAGACTGGAAACTTAGGGGGGAACAGTGTACAGGAGTGGAGATAATAATGAGTTTGGAATAGGTCTTTCTGAACTTGTTACCTGCTAGACATACAAGGAAAGCTGTATTTATCACTTTTGATTTTCTGACAGTCAGCCTGGATAATCTTTGCTGTAGGTAGCAACGAAGATTGTTGTACATTATTGTGAAGATGCATAGTTGTACACTGCAGGACGTTTGGCAATATCTGTTGCGCCTCTACCCACTAGATGTCAGTTGCAACCACAGTGTCTTCAAAATTCTCCAAGGGTCCCCTGGCCAGGGACAAAACTGCCCCCATCTTAGATCCACTAAAATACAGACAGCAAAAAGTGTGTTACGATAGTGTGTTTATGGCTGAAATTGATTTTTAATATGATAAGCAATAGTAATGTGAATAAAAGACTGTGCACAGAAGAATGTAGATAATCTTGATAATTTTTGCTTGAACTGCTCCAGAGAATAAAAATTCTAAAATTTATGAGATGAGTTGAGCCAGATTTTTATACTTTTGGATACTTTCAAAACTTGTGTATGTTTCTTATTGATGTGTGCTGTTAAAATACGTCCATTTTTCTTGTTTTGCTCTAAAATTAATCTTTCTATTATTACTGTTAATTAGTTTTAACTTTTCTTTCATAAGACAGAGAACAATTCTACTTAGACAAGTTCAATTCCTTTTCCTTTCATCCAAATCTACTAAGTTAGTGTTTATTTTCTGGCTAAATGTCTTTAATATTTTCAACTTTTCTTTTAAGGACGCATTGTGAGACTTGTTTTCATAATGAATACTTTCTGTTGTAGAGCAACCATTTGAAATGCTTTGCACATGACAGAGTAGAGAACTAAACCAATTCCATGACTGTGTTGTCCAATTTGGAGGAAAATAAGCCTTCATCTTCCACATTTCCAATATAGTATTTTTATTGAAATACTTCAAAATTGCACTAGATCTTCTGTTAGACACATTATATCATTTTCTTTGATGGTTCATTACTTTTATTTTGTATGCATTCCATTTTCAATCATATTCCGTATCATGATTTTTAACACAATTATGGAAATTTACTCATTCTTTTAAGACTGTACTTCTGATTAGTCTATAATTTTAACCTAATTGATCTTTCAAATTATGATTTCATCATCCAACATGTTTGTTATTTCTACCATCTTTTTGCTCTCCTTATTGTAGGTTAACATATGCTACAGAAACATTCATCTGAGTTATTATTGAAAAGGTGAGCAGGTTAAATTCAAACATAATAAGATTACATAATTGCTATGAATTTCACTTTAGTGCATTCCTAAGTATTTTTTTCTTATTTAAGTATCTTTTTATTTCATAGTGCTACATACATGAGATTCATGTGCTTAAACATTAAGTTTAACCTTCCCAAACAAAATATTTGATACATAATCATACAATAGAGCACAGTAAATATGTCCCACTTATAGGATGGACTAATATGAGAGGAGAAAATCATCTTAAGTAATAGAAGCAGACTATATATTTCACTACAGAACTAGATCACTTTTGTATGTATGTAGAGAACAAAAAAATATTGATTATAACTGCCTCTAAAGTGATAATGTTATTATTATCTGTCCAGATTTTGTAGTCTCAAAATCCCATATAAGGAGTTTGTTACTACATGTAAAAATATAAAAATATGCTCCACATACATATGTCTATATATGTATATATGTATATATTCCATGTGTATATATATTTCATGTATATATATGCATGTGTATATATGTATATATATGTATATGTATTCCATGTATATATACACACATATATGTATATGTATATGTATGCATGCATGTATATATGCATATATGTATATACACATGCATGCATATGCACATGCATATATACATGCATATTTATGTATATGTATATATGTGTATATATGCAAATGTGTGTATATATGTATATATGTGTATGCATGTGTACATATGTATGTATATACTTATATATGCATGCATGTATATGTGTGTGTATATATATACATATATAGAGAGAGAGAAAGAGAGAGAGTCATTGTAAGATTTCAGAGATATGAGGAAAAGTTCTCTGATTAGACATAGCGATGAATTGGATAGCTCTATATCGAGCAATATTGAGTCAGGAACCACTTTTTTAGAAAAAAGTGATGTAAACTATTGTAAATTAGATAAAAACTGTTAAATTGTAAAGATGGTTATGGAGCAGCAGAGTGGCAGAACAATAATTTTACAATTGATCTGAACAATTTTCATTTTACTTATATGTGACATTTAAAAGGAAAAGTTGTGATGTGGTAATGATTTTTCCATTATTACATATTTCACAAAGAAAGCATTACCAAAAATACAAAAACAATGCTAATTTTTCTGTTGACTTGGGTTTCTACTGAAGCCTGGAGATTTTCAATTCTAATACAGGAGTATTTGAATATTTGCCTTCAATGAATATCTATAAAATTACAATTTGCTTATATTATTAAATCATTTAGTGCATTTCTAATTATTTTTTAAAGAGTAGACTGAATAATGCTTTAAATGTGAAAGCATGTATTTTCTTTTTAAAAAAAACAATAAATAGTAAATTACCAAAGATGTTTCCTTTATAATTTTGAAGATAAAGTGAGATAATGTTAATCATTAACTATAGTATTGTTCCAAATGAAAAGTTGTTTATAATGCTCACTGAAAATACATGTAATTATGCAAGATTATTTTGCATACAGCAACTACGAGTTGCCCTTGGGATCTTGTGGGCTTTTGTTTCACTTAGTCGTAAAAGCAGATTCTGAGAACCAGAGACTTGCTTTAACACTACAGTAGTCCTATGCCTTGGGTTCACGTAACTTTTGAATTAAATTATGTGGTAGTCTCTGATACAAAGTCAGCATTTTTAAATGACTGCTCTTTTTTTTTCCTCCACACATTCAATCTTTCACTCTACTTCTCTCCTCCGCAGGAACTTATCACTGATAAAATATGCACTAAGAATGGTTTAGCTATGCGCCTTTCGACGTAAAATCTGCATATATAAAAGAAGACAATGTAGATTAAAAATACTTCAGTCAATACTTCACCTTTGCTTAGAGAAGGAGCTGTCACTGCCTCACTGTGTCTTCAACTGTGTCGCTGGATTGAAACAGAAAGAAAACGAAAAGTAAAAACTACACACAGAATACACAAAAACAGCATTTTCTGGACCCCATGATGAATTTCTAACCCAAAGAATTCCCTCCATTTTCTAAAAATCCTCAATGACTCAGTTGTGCCAAAACCTGCTCATGAAATTCTGTGTATTAAAATCAGCTTAAAGCAAAACTGTGATAATTTTTTATCATTTGTGAATTTTGCTTTTGTTGTACTATCCTCAAATTGTACAGAAAAAAAAAAAACCTAGAAAAGAATCAGATTCACAGTAGAGGCTAGGAAATATCTTTTACATTAACAAGGTCAAGAAGAAAGGGTGGGATGAGAAGCAGGTGTGGCCAGGTGAAAACAATGTTTCGTCTGGATACCGGGTGTCCCTCAGTAGGAATCACTAACATTGGCTGGCTCATTGCTGAAAATATTAAACAATTTCAACTCCTTCTCTTTCTCCTCCAGCTTCGCATCTTCCTCCTCTCTCTTCTTTCTCATCTTCTTCCCTTCCAATGCTGGTTTGAATAGGCATAAACTAAATCAGGAATTTTGTAATTTACATGGCTATATGAAGACATTTCAAGCAACATGATCTAATTTTGTAGATAAAGGCACATACATTCCTATACTGCTTCCCTTGATGAATGATTTTGATTTTCTCATGTTAAAGATTTCTCCTTGAGCTTGTAATCAGTGAACTCTATTTCTCCTGAGTACTGGAAGTTGTATCGAAAGAAAATTCAGAATACTACACCACTTCCTTTATTCTAGTGGTATTATATGTTTAAAAATGAATTACAACAATGGCTTTCTGAGAAACACTGAAAGCTTGTAAAAAATAGGTTTCAGGGCCTTTTGTTAATTTTGTTAAAATCATATGTGTTTTTCCTGTTTCTGAATTTGGCTTTCGAATATTTGGTTTTGCAAAGTTGTTAGGGCTTTCAATGATTTTTTATAGAGCTTTCAAGTATCCTACTTTAACTGGACATCAAGGTTAAATTGCTTCCAAAGTGCTTGCAAAGTGGGCTCCCTGGGTTTGCATCATGAATATCACCTAGGAACTGATTTGCAATGCAAATCTTCCAGCCCTACCTCAGAAAATCCTAAATGTGACCCTCTTGAGAAGTCCAGCCATCTCTTAACAAGCTTTCTTAGAGAATCTGGTGTAATTTGGGAACTACTTGTTTATTGTGTCAGATTCTATTCATGGATATAAATGAACTAAAAGGACTTTGATTAAAAGTGATATGATCTTTTTCTTCTAAATATCTTATGTTTGAAATTTTCTTAGTTGGATTTTCATCTTATGTTTTAAAATAAATCATATCAGTAATGGTGTGTGTATTAGCCAGCTTTCTTAAGGCTGGACACAGCACCTGCCACCACAGTTAGAGGATGAGGGTTTGGCTGGGCTCGTGTGGAGAAGGGAGTCAGTTAGTCTGACCCAGCTGGTTCCCAGGGAGAAGCAGTGTTGACACATGGAGTAAGACTGCTTAATTCTGGGCAGCTGAGAAGAGGGGTGGGCAATGGTGCCAGAGGATGGGCAAGGGACCACACATGTACCTAGGTGACACCTCCGTGACCTGCTGGACATGTCCCGCAGTATACTCTACTAATCCGCTGGACTGTTCTTAATTCAGTGGGATCCACATATGGGATTAGCAGCCACAATATCTTCCATTTTTTTAATTTATAAAGAATTATTTCTCTTTTAGTGTGACAACAAATTGTTTGTAGAGCAATTATTATTTTCTATTGGCTTGTCTCTTGTTTTATTCTAAATGTAACTATTGTAAAGTGACAATTAGATTTAAATCTCAACTGTGCTCTGAGTGTATGACTCTGGAAAGTCACTTGATCTTTCTAAGTCTTTTTTTTTTTTTGTCTGAAAATGACTTTGTCGCTTTATCATGAGGATTAAATACTTTATCAAATTACTAAAGGAAGTGCCTGGCACATAGTGATGTCTGTTTTACCTGTTTATCTGCCTCTTGACCTGTGGTAATACAGGAAAGTAACTTCAGTTTGTATAAACACATTTGAATTTTAGTCATTACAATGATTTTGCCATCAAATAGTAGATATGATGTCATTCAGAAAAATATATTTTAATATAATTTCAATATATTTTTCATGTTTTTGAACTGTCTGAAAACTATATATCAAACATTTGCTTTGTTAGGGATTATTTTGTATCCACCTGTAATGATATGAATCATTGGATTCCATAAATATTACCAATCTTTAATATTTAAAGACTTAATATTTTTATTTTCTCTCTTTATAAATTGATTTTATTGGTATATTTTAAATAATGTTATGACCACAATTGCTATTGAGAATTTGAACCAGTACATACCATGACTTAATTTTCATTTTTCTCATTACCCTGCCCACACACAATCCCTCGTACTCTATATACATAAGCTTTGTTTCCTTTTTTGCTATCAATTTTTTCTTTCCCTTATTTATCTTTGCATCACCTTTTTCCTTCAAATATTTTCTTACTATTTCCCAACACCTGTCATGTATTTTAGAACTTATTTACACCTTCAGATTCTCATACCAGAGAAAAGATATACAGTATTTATAAATCTGTCTTATTTATTTCACTTATGAATGTGTCCTCAAATTAAGTCCATTTAAGTAGAAATGACTCGAATTTATCAATTTTTATGGCAGAGTAATACTTCATTTTAAAAAACAACACATCTTCGTTATCTAGTGTTCTGTAGATGGACATGTGGGCTGTGTCCAAAATTTAGCTATCACCAACAGAGCTGTTATAAACATGGGTGCACATATGTCGGTGTGATATAAATCTTTTTAATTCTTTTGTGTATATACCTACCAGGGAACTATCAGGGTAAAATGGGACCTCTAATTCTTGTTTTTTGAGAAATCTCTACACTGATCTCCACAGTGGTTGCTCCAGTCTACATTCCCACCAACAGTAGAAAAGGATTCCATTCTCCTCTCAGTCTTGCCATCATATATTGCTGGATAAATTTGACATAGCAGCCATTCTTTGTGGAGTGATATACAATCTCAGTGTTGTTTTCATCTGTATTTCTCGAATGACTAGTCATGTTGAACATTTCTTCATGTGCTTCTTCTTCTGAAAGGTATTCATTTCAGATGCCCACTTTTGAGCTGGGTGTTTAAATTTGGGGAGGCTAATTTTTTAAAGCTCTTTTATATATTCTAAATAGTAGACCTTTTTTTGGAAACAGCTAAGATAATTTTTTTTCCATATTGTTGGTTGTCTTTTTGCTGTGCTGTTATTTTCTCTTGCTCTGCAGAATATTTTTAATAAGATGAGGCCCCAGTTGTTGATTCCTTCTGCTAGTTCTCATGCTACAGAGGTTTTTGCTCATTGACTTCTCCTAAACCGATGTCTCCAAAAAGTCTAACTAACTTGTTTTGCGGTAGGTTTAGTGTTTCTGTTTTAATATTTAAATAGATCGATTATCCACTTTAATTTTAGCTTAGTGCCTGCTTTTCTCTTAATATGCTTATGTATATTACCTAAAGCATAGCAGATGCATTTATCATCATTTTTAAAATATTGGCTCCATTTCTCCTAATTTGATTCATTCTTTATTTTTCTTATCTTAAGCCTAAATAATCATACCATTATTTGTTAAACTAAAATAGGCAAGTGTATCATTATGTTTAAAGTTCAGAGCAGCAGACAGCTGGTTGGAAGGTCATGAGTTTTTTTTTTTTTTTAATTATATTATGTCCTATGGGACAAAAGAAATGTCACTGAAGATAATCTTAAATTTTATTTATGATCTTAATGTTAATTTTCTTACAATGGTAATGAAATTAAGAATTTGTTGCTCAAACATTACAAAATAATACATCAAAATGATAAATTTTCAAAAGAGTGACTACTGGACTCTTTTAATATAATTTGATGATGATGAAACATTCTTAATTGATGAAAATGATAATAAACGTTAGACTATTATTAGAAAATTAACAGGAAAGTTGTACATTGTAATTTTATTTTTCTTGAGGCCATCC
>PVIR01020195.1:0-30914 GCA_004026965.1 Petromus typicus
CTCTACTACATTTTAAAAAAGCATCTTTGCTATTTGGAAACAATAAGTATTCTGGGTTAAAAGTGATATCATTTTTCCTTTTCCTAACACATTCAGTTGGCTGCTACTCTCCAAGGCATATTTTAATTTTTGATTTTATTTCTACTTATGAAATTAGAAAACAGTATTTTAGTGATTGCGATGCTCACAGGCACTGGGAATAATCCAAAGAAGACCTGCCAAAATTGGGCTGCATTTAACGAGAGCATTCAAGTTCTGGGCATATACTGATTTCTTCCCCCATTAACATAAATGACTGCATACTGCTTTCCTCGCAGTAAGAAGTTTTACTGAACACTAAAATTTTCCACTATGTATGTTGACCACATACAGCTCAATTTTATTATTTCTTTTCCAGGCAAGTTTACCCCTACTTTGATGTTTAGAAAGTATTAAGTTAGAGCCAGAGATTTAGCTCAGTGGCAGCATGCCTGCCTCACAATCACAAGGTCCTGAGCACTGTGAAAAAAAAAAGTTATTACCTGATTACATTTTCTTCTCAAAAAGCCATCCTTATGTAGAGCATTTCAAGTGGATGAACACATCATTTAGGGACAGATGGGGACAGCTGTACAGTTAATCCCTTTCCCCACACGGAGGACAGGATGGGGTCAGGAGGAGTACTGTTTCTGAGCCTTAGGAACCCCTGCAGCTGGTCTGGCTTTTAAAAAATTATTATTGAGAACATACAGTGGCCTTATTCATGTTTCACTGTAATTATAAAGTCATCTTGATGCTTTCCCTGCGCAAAGGTTCTGGAATATAATGAGTTACAGAAGGGAATTTTGCACTCTTCTCTCTGTTTTCCTCTACACACAACTCCCAGGACAAGTCAGCCTAGTTTCTGAGTTCTCTGAAACAGTTCCCCTCATGTGGCTCGGCTTGGGTTTGACATCAGGGTGGGTGAGGAACGTTAGAACGTGGTCTGGGTGAAGTGATCTTATCAGAATGTGCAGGACAGTGAGCACCATGGGGCATCAGAAGGTGGAGAAGCCACTGCTCCATCCTCAGAACCCACGTCTGTGCATCAGACCCATGCAGCCATTCATCTGGAATGAAGTTAAGTAGTGGGCAGAGGCAATTCAGAGGTGAAAGCAGAGGTGGAAAAATAAGAGGCAAATGAGAATTTGATTCATACTGAATAATTTCTTTTTTTTTTTTTTTTGAGACAGGGTCTCACTTTGTGGTTCAGGCTGGCCCTGAGCTCAGCCTCAAACTCACATCACAATCCTCCTGCCTCTGCCTCCCGAGTTCTGGGATTACAGGCATGAGCCACCACGCCCGGCACTGTGGTATGTGGTACTGGTTGCCGCTGGGTGTGGGTCTCCACACCCAGTATTGTTATGTGGTTACCGGGGAATCAACCCGGGCCCTTGCGCTTGCAAGACAGGCGCTGGAACCACTGAGCTAACTCCCCGACCCCATACTGAATAATTTCATGTCTCTGCATATCTTTCTTTTCCCTAATACTGATAGAAATTATTTTCTTGAGTGTCAAGATGCAGCAACACATATCAGTAATCCCAGCATTCTGAGTGGCTGAGGTAGGAGGAATGCAAGTTCAAAGCTAGCCTGGGCGATTAGTAAGACTTTGTCTCAAAATAAAATATAAAAGATTGGCAGTGTAGCCGAGTGTGAAGCCTCTGGGTTCAATCCTCAATAGTACAAAAAACCAAACAACTCACAAAGAAGGAAAATAAAGCTCTTTGCATTAATGTTCTGTTAGTTTTATTGTATTCTTTTAATAGTGGACTACATACTTGAACTCAGTGGTCTTCGTCTGAAAGGGCTTAACTAAGATCATCTGTAAAATAATTATGAACATGAGTTAATCATCCTTACTGGTGACGCAAAGGAAAATTTGCATCTGCTTTCCAAGCAGACTCACAAAGGCAGCCTCCCGAGTGGAGGGTCAGAGATGCACGGCATTGCAGACTGCTGCTGGAAACAGGAGAGAAAGACACGTTCCATCAAGGGAGAACAAAAGTCAGATTTGCCCAGTAGTGACTCCCTGGGTGGAAACTCAACTAACCTCTGCGTCTCAGCATCTCGGTTTATTAGTAAGGGTTGATAAATATTTACTGTTCTGAAACTTACTAACCAGGCAGAGTTAAATGCACGGGACACATTTGTGTTTGTGGAAGACAATGTAAACAAAGGTCATATTGTATAATATTTTCTATTTGCTAGTACCTTTGTAAGGAAATGTAAACATTTTACATTTGTGGCACACTGACAGTTTATAAAAGATTTTCACATGTGTCCTCTTGTTTCAATGTCCCTACAGCTAAAGAAGTCAGGTTACTTTTCTAGAATACTGAGGACACTGAGGACCTGAGAGTTTCCACAGCCTGCCCACAGGTGCATAGCTAGTTTATGGCAGCGTAAGAACTTGAGTTCAGGTGCCGGGTGTAGTGGTGTACACCTGTCATCCCAGCACTGAGGAGGCTGTGGCAGGAGGATTGCTGTGAATTTAAGATCAGCCTAGGGGAGCCGGGGATTTAGCTCAGTGGTTCTGGCACCTGTCTTGCAAGCGAAAGGACCTAGGTTTGCTCTCCTGGTAACCACATACCATATTGGGTGTGGAGACTCACGCCCAGCAGCAACCAGTACCACATACCACAGTGCCGGGAGTGATGGCTCACACCTGTAATCCCAGCACTCGGGAGGCAGAGGCAGGAGGATTGCTGTGATGTGAGTTTGAGGCTGAGCTCAGGGCCAGCCTGAACTACAAAGTGAGACCCTATCTCAAAAAAAAAAAAAAAAAAAAAAAAAGGTCAGCCTAGGATATGTATATGGTGAGTTCAAGGCAGTCTGAGATTCCTATCTCAAAAAAACAAAACAAAAAACACCTCAGTTTAAGACATCATTGTGAAGCAACTGCCATTTTACTGTTGCTAATTAAAGGAAAGTGTGTGGTACTCATTTAATGATTCAGCAAATACAAGTTAGATATTAACTTTGCCTCCAAAGCTAACAGTATAGGGGCCAGGGATTTAGCTCAAGTGGTACCATTCCTGCCTTTGAAGCACAAGGTCCTGAGTTCGATCCCTGGTACTGACAAACAAATAAAAAACAAACAAACACAACCAAAAACTAACAGTATGAAAGTACTGGTTATGTATATTACAACTTGCAAGGCTGGCTTGAGTTGTAAAGACATTGCTAGCTTATTTCTACCATTTGAAATTCCTTTTCCACTTTTTTTTTTTTTTTTTGGTAGTACCAGGGATCGAACTCAAGCCCTTTTGCTGGCAAAGTAGGCACAGTGCCACTGAGCTAAATCCCCAGCTCTCTTTTTCCATTTGTGACATTAGGATATCACCTTAGCTTATAAAATCAGTTACGCCCGTGGCCTCCTTTTTCCCCAGTGAGTTTTTATTGAGTTCAATGGTGCTGCATGGCCTGTCGCTGTGGCTACCTGAGGTGGGGACAGCTGTGGGGCGCAGAGATGTGGGGCAGCTCTCTCTTATGTTTCCCAGATGGTGGCAGCAGAAAGTTGAAGAACCCAGCTGTGAGGAACCTCATGTTTGAAGACTTCCTGAGAAGTGGGTTGTTTTAATCCATAGGAAAGCACTTTTAAGAGGCAAAAGTTGACCATGTATCTCCCCTGCGATGCAGCCTTTTTACACATGTGTATTCACCCAAGAAAAACAGAAGCATCTGCCTTATTTACTAGTTTTGTTTATAACAGTACAAAATGAAAATGATCCAAATGTCCATCAAGCCAATAAACAAATTGAGAAATATCCATGCAGTGAACCATGACTCACCAACAAAAAGGAGCAAACTATTAGGGAGAGAACTACGTAGTAATATGGAAAAATCTCTAAATAACTATAGGAGGAGAATCCATACTTATGATTCTATTTATATAACTAGAAAATGCAAGTAAGTGATAGTGGCAGAAAATGATCTGTGGCTGCCTAGGACAGGGGGAGGGTGTAAAGAGGAGTGGGAAGGGATGACAGCAGGCAGATGCTCACGGGAGAGTGATTTTTACTCTTGTGAACATATGCCAAAGGTTATCAAACTCTACACTCTAAATTTGTACAATTTATTGTGTGTCAGTTACATGGAAAGAAACTCGTTGAAAATCACATTGAAATGTTTTTCATCTTTGTAAAAGATTTCTTACCTTCTCTGGCTCAAAGAGGGCCTTTGCCTCTGGAAAATTTTGCTAACGGGCATACCTTGTTTACTCTAAATTGCTAGTGGTCCCAGCCAGGAGGCAAGCACAGTGTGGGCAGTTAGGGAGGCAGGGTGGCTCAGAGGATGATGAGAATCTTGGCCTTTGGCCTAAAGATGGCGATCTGGGGGCATCTGGACATGGTGAAAAGTACACTATTGCTCTGCAAAAGGGAAGCAGAACAGAGCCCTCAGGACAAGATCCTGATAAGGGAGGGAGACCACATAGCTGCCCGGGTTTTAAAAACATTACTATGATTTCATTAATATTTCACACAAAATATCTAATAACTTAAGTGAAAAGCTCATTGGGTTTTGACACACGTTTAGACCGTGCACCAGCCTTCCAAACTGATACAGAACATTTCTTGGAAGTTACCTCCCCCCCTTTCACTGGGATGTTCCTCCCCCGAAGCCTCCCTCTGACTCACCACTCCATGGATTCCTATTTCATGCTGTCTGGCGCGGATTTGGGCAAATACAGTCATACTCAGTATACTTTTTAGTTTTCAAATGATCACAAGCATAGTGACTTAAAAAAACATAAATGTGTATCTTACAATACGCATTTGTGCGTTTAACTCCAATATTGTCTGACTCGGTTAAAGTCAAGGTTTGGGGTGAGCTGCGTTTTTCCTGGAATCTCTAAGGGAGAATCCATTTCCTTGCTTTTTCCAATTTTTAGAAACTACCCGCATTTCTTGGTCTGCGTGTGGCTCCTTCCTCCGTCTTCAAAGCCAGCGACATGACGTCTCTGGCGTTTCTGTGTGGTCACATCGCCTACAGGACTCAGCCAGGAAAGGCTCGCTACTATCCAGGAGTCCCAGGGGCATAGCTGTGGGGTGGGAAGGGCAGTCTGCCCGTGTCGGCCCATTTTGGGGTGGCACTATTCACAAAAGGAAAATTATATTGTAACAATTTACCCCATTTTAACAGTGAAGATTTGAGTACGTGGAACTGCACTATATTAGGCTTTTAAAATGTCTCGTTTACTGAAAACACTCTGCGACATTTGTAACATTTCGTAAAGAATTCTTTTAGAATATTACTAATATGATTATTACTATTTCCTTTACTCAAATCAGTTCTCATAATTTATTATGGATGACTATGATAATTTATGGTTCTTTTGAACACTGCTTACACACGAACTGTACTGAGCGGTTTTGAAATAGGTGGTAAAGCACAGATCTGGCTGGGAAATAAGCGTGACCTGTCAATTGTAAGGCCCCAGGACAGTGTCAAATAATTCTCAGGAGCCCGCACGTAAACTTGTCCTGGGTTCCCACAAGCAGTGCGCTGTGTATGAGGACGCAGACGCCTGGAGGAGCCCGCGGTCAGGGCCTTTCGCGACAGCTAACTCCGGGTACTCTCTGCATCTGGATTACTGCTTTTATCCTTTCCTCCCTTTGTGTGGCTCACTTGCTCAGCAGAGCCAGTTTCCCCTTCCCTCTTCACCCTCCGCTTTTCAAATAAACGGTGGCACCATTTTTGGCTCTTGTTATCCAGATCTTTTTTTTTTATTTTTTTTTTTTTAAGTTTTTAGTTTTGTGAGACAGGGTCTCACTTTGTAGTTCAGACTGGTCCTGAACTCAGCCTCAAACTCAGCGATCCTCCTGCCTCGGCCTCCTGAGTGCTAGGATTACAGGTGTGAGCCACCAATGCCCAGCATTGTGGTGTGTAGTTACCAGGGATTGAACTCAGGACCTTAAGCTGGCCAGGGACCATTGAGCTAAATCTCTGGCTCCTTCTCATCCAGTTCTTCATAGCAGGCAAGAAGGATCTGGAATAATTGTAATTGCTGAGTCATTTCTAAAGGAACCACCCGAGAATGTCAGCACCATCTCCACAAAGTGGTCTTGCTGCTGGGATGCTACTGCCTTCCAGGCTCGGTGATAGTGAGAGGCCTGGAGTAGAGATCACACTTGTGCTCTGGTCCGATTCCCGTAAACAGACTTTTCTAGCTGGAAGGTGTTATGGACATTTTGCATGTAATTATATTAGACTATATATTTAATATAATGTGTAAATTTATGCAAAAATTAGGTCATTTTAATTTTCTACTTTAAGTCACACTATAGATTGTTGTACATTTTACTAACAATTTTTTAAAAAAAATTCCTGGCCCTCAATAAATAATCTTAAAAATTTTTCTATATGGGGCTGGGGATTTAGCTCAATGGTCCCAGTGCCTGTCTTGCAAGCGCAAGGGCCTGGGTTCGATCCCTGGTAACCACATACCATACTGAGCGTGGAGACTCACGCCCAGCAGCAACCAGTACCACATACCACAGTGCCGGGTATGGTGGCTCACACTTATAATCCCAGCACTAGGGAGGCAGAGGCAGGAGGATTTCTGTGATGTGAGTTTGAGTCTGAGCTCAGGCTCAGCTACAAAGCGAGACCCTGTCTCAAAAAAAATTTTTTTTTTTCTATATGTCATTTTAATATTTTGTTTAGTTTACCACATTTAGAAATGTGAGAGGGTAGCAAACTGAAGGAATGCCCCACACAGCACGATCTCTAGCTACGAAGTGGGTATCAAATCAGGCATGTGACATATGCCGATAATCCCAGCACTTGGCAGGTTGAGGCAGGAGGATTACCATGAGTTCAAGGCCAACCTGGACTGTGTAGTGAGACCCTGTCTCAAAAAAAAAAAAAAAAAAGAGACTTCACGGGAGGTGGTGGGTCCCACCCTGTGGCTCACATCTGTAATGGAGCTGTCTGAGGACTCAGGGTGGTTCCTGGGAGGATAAGTTGTTTATAAAGAATACACCTGGCCCTGCTTTTCTCTGACTTCCTGTCGCTCTATGTGATCTCACCCTGTCACACACCTCCCACCATGATGTCATCTGCCACGTTGTGATACAGCCAAAGGGACCCTCAGCAGAGGCTGAATGACAGAGACATCTGAATTTAGACTTGCAGCCTCCATGTCTGTGAGCTGAGCTTCCTGCCCCTCCTCCAGCACCTGGTATTGTTATAGCAACAGCAACAGAAAATGAGGTAAGACAGATCTATTTGGATAATCCAGGCTGACCCTCTTATCTGAAGATTCTTAACCATCGTCACTCACAGAATCTCTTTGCTATTTAAACTAATAAGTTCACAGATTTCAAGGTTATATATGGATGTCTTTGAGGAGATGTCATTACCCCTACTGTAGCACTTCCTGCAAAATTCACATTTCTAAGATCCATTCACGGTGCCGTGTGTCAGGAATTTGTTCTATTGTGGAGCAGTATTCTGTGGTATGGCTATACCATGGTTGCGTGTTTGTTTCTCTGTGGATGAACATTTGGCTTATTAGCAGCATTTTGCTATTATAATAAAAAATTCAAAATGAAAATCAAGATGTATTATGTACAGGTACAAATTCTCAATGTTGAATGTGATTATAATGTATATATATAATATACCAATAAACTCAATAAAAAATTCATTCCTTTGTTGTTTCTCATTTCTCTTAGAAAAGTATATAGAAGGATTGTCAAGATAGGGTAATTGTATGTTTAACTTTTCATGTTTATCTATCATTAATATATCCCCATGAGTTATGTGCTCAGGTGTTTCCCTGATTTTAATTTGTATCCGGTTGTTTTCTAAATTATTTGCATATAGTCTTTCTGTGTTCTAAAAACAAATCATCAGGTGTGTGTATCACTGTTTTCTTCCAGTTTGTGGCTTGTCTTTCCCTTTTGTAGTAGTGTCTTTTGTGAATAAGTTTTTTTACTTCACAAGGTTTGCTTTCTCAATTAAAAAAAATTCTTATTGGATTTTGTGTCCTGTCTAAAATATCTTTCTCTTCATCCAGGTGATATTTCTCCTTTGTTGTATTCTGAAAGTTTTATAGTTTTAGCTTTTACATTTAGATATATGATCTACTTCAGATTAACTTTTTTGAGGGGTATCACAGATCAGACTTAGGACTTTGTGCTTGTAAGGCAGGTGCTAGAACCACTGAGATAAACCCCAACCCAGATTAACTTTTTTGTGTATGGTGTATAGTAGATAATATAGTAATTTTATACATACATTCAGTTATTCTAGCATCAGTTATTGAATAGACTTTTTTTGAGGCAGTGTCTTACTTTGCAGTTCAGATTGGCCCTGAACTCACTATGTAGCTCAGGCTAGCCTTGAACTCACAGCAATCCTCCTGCCTCTGCCTCCTGAGTGCTAGGATTACAAGCATGAGCCACCATGCCTGGCATTGTGATATGTGGCACTGGGGATCTAACTTAGGACCTTGTGCTTGCCAGGTAGCCACCAGAATCCCTGGCCCTGAATAGACTTTTCTTTCCATAGAATAGCATTGACATTTATTATAAATTAATTATGGAAATATGTATATGTCCATGAGTATGTTTGTGTATGTTGCTAGAGTTTGAATCATGTCCTCACACATGTTGGACAAGCACTCTACCACTGAACTGTACCCCAATCCTATTTAATTTTGGGGCTTTGTTCTGTGCTAATGGTTCCTTTTCTCTATTCATATGACATTTAATTATTATAACTTTAAGTCTTCAAATCAAGACTTACTTTTCTTTAATATATTCTTTATTAGAATAAAATGAGATCTTTATTGGTACATTACATATGCACATGATGATTGCACTCAACAATGAGAATTTGTATAGTATATGACACAACTTAATTCTCATTTTTTTCATACCCCTGCCCACCCTACCACCCTGCCCCTTATATACATAAGATTTGTTTCCTTTCTTTTTTTGTTATAATCTCATTATTTTCTCCTTCACCCCATTTCACTTTGAGTATTTTCTATTTCACAATATATAACATACATTCTAGAACTCATTTACATCTTCATTTTCTCATACCAGAGAAAAGATATGATATTTACACATCTGTGACCTATTTATTTCACCTATGAGGATGTCCTCAAAGTACATCCATTTAAGTATAAATGATTCAATCTTATCATTTTTTATGGCATAGTAGTACTCCATTCTGTAGAAGAACCATAACTTTTTTATCCAGTCTCCAGTTGATGGACATTTTAGTTGTTTCAAAGATTTAGCTATCACAAACTAAGCTGCTATAAACATGGGTGCCCATATGTCACTGAGTTATGAATTTCTTAATTCTTTTGTGTATATATACCTAGCAGAGGAATGGCAGGGTCAAGTGGCACCTCTAATGGTAGTTTTTTGAGGAATCTCCATACTGATCTCCACAGGGGTTGGACCAGTCTACACTCCCACCAGCAATGGAGAAGTGTTCCTTCTGCACAGCCTCACCAACATTTGTTGCTGGCTAATTCTGAGATAGCAGCCATTCTTCGTGGAGTGAGATGAAGTCTTAGTGTTGTTTTCCTCTGCATCTCTCGAATGACTATTGATATTGAACATTTCTTCATATGCTTCTTAGCTGCTTTTACTTCTTTCTCAGAAAAGTGTTTGTTCACTTCAGATGCCCCTTTTTGAACTGGGTCTTTTAATTTGGGTGGACTTATTTTTTTAAGCCCTTCAAATATTCTAGATAGTAACCCTTTGTCCAAGAAATGGCTGGTAAAGATTCTTGCCCATATTATTGGTTGCCTTTTCGCTTTGCTGGTGGTTTCTTTTGCTAGGCAGAAACTTCCCAATAGGATGAGATCTCATTTGTCGATTTCTTCTACCAGTTCTCATGCTATAGAGGATTTGTTCATGAAATCTTTCCTTAAACCAGTGTCTTCAAGAGTTTTATCTAACCTGTTTTGTAGCAGGTTTACTGTGTCTGTTTTAATATTTAAATCCCCAATCCACTTTGATTTTATTGTAGTATGCAGTGAAAGAGCTAGGTCTAGCTTTAGACTTTGGCAAGTCTAGTTTTTCCAGCACCATTTGTTAAATGGGCCATCCTTCCTCCATTGAGGGTATTTTGCTCCTTTGTCAAAGATGAGATAGCTTAGTGTGTCTGGAGTTGTTTCTGGGTCTTCTAATCTACTCCACTGGTCCTCAGGTTTGTTGCTTTGCCAGTGCCATGCGGTTTTTATCACAGTGGCTTTGTAGTATGGTTTCAAGTTGAGGATCGCAATACTCCCCATCATATCCTTATTGCTTAGAACTGCTTTGGCTGTTCTAGGTCTTTTGTGATTTATTTAATATATTTTGACTAATGTGGTCAAATTGGGGCTTACGCTTCTGTTAGGAGTTAAATTATGTCCCCTCCAAAGATATGTTCACTGTGGCCTTGCTTAGAAAGAAAATTTCTGTATTTACAGATGTGATCGAGTTAAGGTGAGGTCATACCGGATTAGGATAGGTCTCAGCCAAAAGAACTGATGTAATTATAAGAGAAGAAACCCAGGCAAAAACATTCTGGAAAACATGTTGGGAAGGGCAGGCAGCAGGTGATACACTTACAAGCCAACAATGATGATGATGATGTTGGCACGCATATCACCGGAAGCTGAGGAAAAGGCACAGAGAGGATTCTGTCTCCGTCTTTAGAAGAGAAAACTTCTCCACAACTTGATTTCCAACTTCGAGTCTTCAGCTCTCTGTGAGACAAAAAAGCTCTGTTGTTTTCAGCCCTGTGTTGTGATGCTTTCTTACAGCAGCCCTCGCAAACTAATACTGTGTGATCTCTGAAACATGATTCAAACTTGCTTAAAGTCTAAGTAAACAAGCATAAGGAATCATACATGTCGAAGGTTAAGGTGTTCCTGAAAAAATGGACTTGAGGTGTTAAGTACTAGGATGTGGTTGCACTGTAAGCATTCAGTTTCAGCGTTGAAACTTCAAGAGTGTTTTATACAAGAAGGATGCTTTATTTATTATTTATTATTATGTGTGGTGCTGGACGTTGCTCCCAGGGGACTATACAGGCTGAGCATACACTGTGTACCTCTGAGCTACATGCCTAACCCCTGGAATACTTTGTTTTTCGCTCATGTAGGTGTTGGTAATCTGGGGTTGGTAGGTACAGCAGCTCCATGAATCAGAGACCCAAGGGTCTTTTCTCTTTTTGAGGCATCCTCAGAAAGGGGCTTCCACGTCAGGGTGTGCAGTCTGTCCTCAGGCCTCCTTTTTATCCAGCGTGAGGAAGGGTGAGGGCATCTGTCCCTTTCCATTGAAGACACACTCCAGAGGTTTCACAAGGTAACCTCTGTTGCAGTCTCTAGACCAAAATTTAGCCACGTTCCACACCTCAAAACAAATTGCAACATATCATTTCTGGAATCCACAAAGCTACCTATTTATCCATAATTGGAAAAGGGAGGTCTGGCATTAGGAACCAACCGGAGGTTTCTTCCACAGAGTGGAACACCAAGAACAGATGAAGATTAAAAATCTAGTCCGGAAGTAAAAATCTGAATGCTAATGAATTCTGGCTATACCGTGGAGGAGTGAGGGGCCTGAAGACTGAAAAGGGAGAAGAAAGGATCCAGCAAGTCCTCAGGATGAAGAAAAGGACTCAGCAGGGACCAAAGAGGATGGGTGATGGAGGTGGGTGGATGCTCAGGACACATTTCCAGGGAGGAGCGGTCCCCAGTGCTCAGGGGAGGAGACATGGCTACAATCCGACTGCGTCTGTCAGCTAAATGCCAAACAGAATGACATGTGACATGACAGTGTCACGAACGTGACCGGGTTAAGCAGCGCGTTCTTGAGGCAGTGACTGAGTCGAGAGTGTTGACCGTCTAGGACAGGATTGGGGGATTTAGCCCAGGCTTGAGGGAGGGAGTCGTTTTTCCTTTTCCTCGTGTCCCCTGAGGACACAGCGAGGAGCCCTCATCAGATATTGAGTGCTGATATGTTGACCTTGTACTTCCCGCCTCCAGAACTGTGGGAAGTAAACTTCTGTTGCTGACATACCGCCCAGTCTGTGGTATTTTATTGCAACAGCAGCAATAGTCTGACTATCAATTAAGATAAAGAACTAGTCTTTAAAGACAGAAGAAGTGGTAGTTGTCCTATTTTGAGTCAAAGACAAATTCCAGTCTTTTCATGGAGTTAAGTCTGTCTGTGTGACCAGATGACCTACTGAAACTTAGACTGTGGCAGCTCTCAGGGAGAGCATTGTTATGGTTAATTTAAACTTGGGTCTGGTGAGAGACAGTTCCTCACCCTCCTCAGCCAAAGATAAGGTCACCCTGGAAAGCTGAGGGTGATTCGTGTCTCTGTCACCATTGTCAGCAGACTGGAGTTCCAAGGCCACAAAAGAAACTCAGCCAGAGGGCTCCACAGATTAAGGCTACCACCTTTACCTTTGTCTGGCTCTGGGGAAGGAGTCAAGCTAAATACAGAAGTAGCTCTTTGGTCTCAGTGGCCCAAGAGAGATAAAGAAGGAAATGTCATTATTTGGAAAGTGTTGTAAGAAGATATATGAGTCCAGGGAAGAAGACGCAGCCAGAACCCTCATGGCAAACTCCAATTCCCTGATAGTCCCACAGTTAAAAGATTAATAACCAGGAAGGGGATTTAGCTCAGTGGTTCCGGCGCCTGTCTTGCAAGCGCGAGGGCCCGGGTTTGATCCCCGATAATCACATACAATATTGGTTATGGAGACTCACCCCAGCAGCAACCAGTACCACATACCACAGTGCCGGGCGTGGTGGCTCACGCCTGAGGCAGAGGCAGGAGGATTGCTGTGATGTGAGTTTGAGGCTGAGCTCAGGGCCAGCCTGAACCACAAAAGTGAGACCCTGTCTCAAAAATCCTAAAAAAAAAAAAAAAAAAAGATTAATAACCAACAAGCAACAAAGTGAGAACCTTGAGGAAAAAGGCTGAGCCTGGGCTCAACTCATTACTCTGAGCAGCGCAGCCAAAGGCCAGAAACTTTGGCAGCAGAAGAACTCATAACCTAAGCTTGCCTGCACCTTTATTTGGTACCAAGCATTCAACCCATAATCCTAGCATGCATAAAACAGGGCTGTCCCACAATAATCTCTGTAGTTGAAGATTACATGGGGCAGGGCAGACATCCTTAAATCTCAGTAAGTCCTAAGGCCAAAAATCTTAGTGCAGTAAGATCCTTGTAGTTTAAGAGTTATCTCACAGGGAGAGGCAGATTCCGAAATAATCCCAGTGTTGATCCTGCAGGACAGGGCAGACATCCTCAAATCCAAGTAAGTAAATCCCAGGAAGTCAGTCTTAAGTCCTAGTAAGTTGTTCTTGGTTTCCTACCTAGGACATTCATGTTGGGCCTCTGCTGTGGCTCTGAGGTCACCACCCTGAGTCCGGCCTGTGGCACCCGTGGCTATGGCCAAGTGTGAGAGAAAGTGTGACTAGAGTGTGTTGATGGAAAGGCGAATGGACGCTGGGAGCCGACGTGTCGCAGGTTCAGGGACGGATTCTGTGAAAAAGCCAGATGGAAACCAGAGCGAGAGATGCAGCATCCGTTCATCTTGAGAATGTCAACAATTACCTGAAATAACAAAATGGCCTTAAAAGATTTTTTAAAAGGTAAACACAGAAGTGGACTCAGTGTGTGCTCTAAGGCGTGTACTGACTGTAGCCTTGCTGGTGATGGACACGGGAAACAACCTAACGTCACCCGTGGTGGACAGGGTCCCTGCGCTGGGTCTGGCTACTGGCAGCTCCCAGAGTAGCAGCTGCTGTGGCTTCTGCAGGGCCAGCGCCATGGGCTCGTGGAAGAGGAGGCTTGGGGAGAGAACGGATTTATGGGGGAGACAAAAAACGAGGGAGAGGGTGGCACGGGAGAGGCGCTGCAGCAAGGACCGGACCACCGGCTTTCCTCTTCCAGCGTGTTGGCCTTCCTCTCGCCTGCGCTTCCCACGGCGAGGCGGCGCTGGCCGGGCTCTGAAACCACACGGCCTGCCTTTCTCCAGCTACTTCGCCCTTCTGAGAGTCAGTTTTCCCACCCGGGGAGATGGTTTTCTCTGCCTGTCAGGACTGCTGTGGGGGTAGAATGGGTACATGCCAGGTCCTGGCACCGAGCGGGTCCTCACCCCCGGTGAGACGCTCTGCCCCTCTCCGAGGCCAGTCTGCGCGGTGGGGACGGCGGAGCGCGACAGAGCCCTCGGCCGCAGGGCTTTGGGCGTCGGAGACAACCGGAGAAGGTCGAGTTGGCGAGGCCTGGCAGGTTTCCGCTCTTTGGGGGAGCTGGGGCGGGGCCCACATGCTGGGCAAAAGCTGTGCGGTTCCGCGGAGCCCACCCCGGCCTTTGCTTTCCTGTAAATAGCCGTGGCAAGTGTCTGTCCTGCGGGCGGCACAGCCTCTTGTGGCCCAGACCAAACCGGAGATCGCAGCCGCTTCTTAGCCAGCCTCGTTAGTGTGGACTCTGCGAGGCTCACCTGCGCTCTAACTTCTCCCCGCTGGGCTTCTCAGCAGGCGGATCACCCCGGACTGCAGTTCAGCGCCTCGCAGTAGGAGACCGAGGCAATCAGCGACTCTACCTACTTCTTTTCTCTTCTCCCGGTACAGGAGATCGAACTCAGGACCCCTGAGCTCCAACCTCGGCCCCACACCACCTACTTCTGTGGGATAGGAACCCTCTGGGTCCGGGATACCCGACTAGACCTCTCACGTTGACGGGCTCCTTTAGTTTTTCAGCAAGCCGGCCAGGCTCAGCATCTCCACGTCCATTTCACCGATGAAGAAACTGAGGCTCTGGAGCCTCGGGAGAACCAAGGGCCAACAAAGACTGAATTCTGGGGCTCCGGTGGCGACGCCGGGCATTTCCGCAGGACAAACTGTCGGGCTGCGTGGAGAAGGCGGCGGGTAAATATTTGGGGCTGTCACCCGGGCCCCGGCGGCAGCTCGTCACTGCGGTTCCCGGCGGGCGCGTGGCGAGGGCGGCGCTCGGCTCCGGGCCCCGCCCCGCCCGCGCGCTATAAGGTCGGGGCTGCGGGCTGGGCCGCCCAGTGCGCGCGGCTCGGCAGCCGGTCCGCGGAGCGCTGCGGGCAGAGGAGCCGCACTGCCCGGTCCCAGCCCGCGCCATGAAGCCTCCGTCGGCGCAGGGCAGCCCCGGGGCCGCCGCGGCCGCAGGTGAGCGCGGGGTGCGGGCTCCCCCCAGCCTGGCCGGCGGGTGGGCGAGAAGCGGGTGTCCGGTGGTCCCCGCGCACTCGGCTCTCCCGCCGGCCGCGGGCCCTGCCCCAGGCTCCCGGAGCCCGACAGGTGGGGCGCGTCCTGACTCGGCCTCCCCGCCCTGCCGGGCTCGCCCCGGTGCACCCCGAGCTAGCGAGCGTGGAGTGGGACCCGGGCTTCCTCGGTATCCGGGCCGGATCGCCGGATGCGCAGGGAGGGCGCTTGGTTCGGGCGGCCGCCGGCACACGCGTCCCGAGCCCGTCCGACGAGCCCGCCGTCCTGTCCCCAGCCCCGGCCTTGGCCTCGGCGGCCGCCGCCGACCTGACGGACGCGCTGTGCGAGTTTGACGCGGTGCTGGCCGACTTCGCGTCGCCCTTCCACCAGCGCCACTTCCACTACGAGGAGCATCTGGAGCGCATGAAGCGGCGGAGCAGCGCCAGCGTCAGTGACAGCAGCGGCTTCAGCGACTCGGAGAGTGAGTGTGGCCTCCGGGACGGCCTGCCCCGCCCCCTCTGCTTTTCTCTCCCCTCGAAGTTGTGACTTTTCAGAGTCCGTGGAACAGGGCCACTGGGATGGGAGGGGGCAGGTGGGGACACGCGACAGCGCAGCACTGCAGCATTTGTGAAACCAGCAAAGGTTTCAGAAGCGGCTATTTCTGGAATTTTTTGAAATAACTTGTTGCACTTGCTTCTGGCCGTGAGCTCCCAGACATGTTGCTCCACAGCATGCAACTTTGCAAGACGCCTTGGCCCTGCAAAGCTTGAAAACTGCCAGGAGAAAGCGGACAGCTTGATGACCTGGTGATCTTTCTCCCAGGCAGGGTCGCCCCCAGGATCTCTGTCTTAACCTTGGAGAGAGACAGCTTTCTCAGGGACTGGAGTGGCTTAGAAAATTATGGATAACTGTTTAAGTGTTAAACACCAAATATAGTGATTTTTAAGTATGCGATTGGTTTCCAAAGCCATTTTATTTTTTAATCCCATTTCCCCCTCAAGCCTGCTCCCTTCCTATGCACGAAAACTTCCAAAGAAAACTTCCAAAGCCATCTTAAACGTGAACTTTAAATTCTTCTGTTTATTCTTGAGCCTTTAATCCCTAGATAGGTTATAGGCAGGTAATGTCGTTGCCTTTACTGCTGTGATAATGGGTGTGAAAGTAGTGGCCTTTCTTTGTGATTCTCTGGTTCAGAAATCTGGAGTCTTCCTTGCTATTGGACAAAGAGTTGTCCTTCTTTCTGGCCAGGAATAATGGCCTCACCGCCCAGGTCAGGGTTCGAAACCTGACTTCCAGTGGAGTTTTCCTGGCAGCCTTGCAGGAGGTTAGACTAGGCTATAACTTTTGAGGTAAGGGGCTGGAAGGCTGTGCTGTTAGTTTTCCACTTAGAATTCCTTGAAAGTTTTTCTAATATCCTGGCTGCTCATTTTCAGTGTCGAAGGGAAGTGTTAAAATTTTTGAAATTTGTCTCAATACCTGTGGCCAAACATAAAGGGGTCATGGGCAAGTTATTCATCAAAATCAAATTCTCTCCTCCGTGTAAAAGAAAGCTAGTTATTGCTGCTGTATGGTAAAGAATAGCTTCTTTCTAAGCACAGCCGGAAGATGGCCAGAACTCATCCATTCGTGGCTGATGGCAAGTTCTGCTGTAAGTGTAGTTTGTCCCCAAAAGACTAGTTAGACTAGACTTGGCAGGCATTGTGTGTGTCTAAATAGTAATTTCTCAAGGAAGCATAGAATGTGTCTTAATTGCTGCCAAGAATGGAGCAGAGACGTTTGTCATACTCATTGTCCCTCTGATGTTCTTCAGTGCCATAGCATGCTTGTGGGAGCAGCCTACTGAAATTCAGCCTCCCGAAAGGGGGCAGCCCAGAGAATAGCAGAAACAGCGGCTCACGTTTACTAAGAGCTTACTATAGTTGTTTATTAGTTCCTGCTATTAGTGAACTTTTTGCTGTTCTTTGACTCATCTGCCTGTCTTTACCATGTTATTAAGTTAGGCAGCCTTATCTGATAACATTTTTCTGATAAGATGGAAGGATCCGGCCTCACTCTGCACAGTCTTGTTCTGTGCAGCCACAGATGGTTGGCTCGCGTGGGAACGAGCTCCTCAGAAAGAGATGGAAGAGATGGTTCTTGAAGCCAGAGCACATGTGGGTTTCCCGGTGGTGGTTGTGTTTGAAGATCTCCAAAGTGGCTAGATGTCAGGAAAGCCCAGAGCTCCTAACATAAGAAGACTAAAGTATCTTTAAAGCTTTCACAGTAGAGCCTGATTTCCCAAATCAAATGAAGTTTTTACTCACTATATTCTGAATTTTAACTGGTGTGATAATTCACACTCTACTGATTGGTTATAAATAGAATGAACTTATGTTTCTGATGTCCTGGGGCTTCACACTTTTTTTTTGGTAGGAAGTAATGTTACCCTATTTAATAGGAAATGTCCGAGGTCCATACTCTGTGTGCTAAGGCTATGATATAATAGATATTTTAAGGAATGAGGAACTGGCTTTTTTAGCAAGAGTTAGGACATCTGCAAATCTTTGCCTAGAGTGTTCTGGTCTAGTCCCAGGAGAGGGGACCTTATGGGCCTGGGCAACCAGAATGACAGTGAGTTGTGACTCATCTGCCTAGGAGCCACTGAGACTTGAACTTGGACTTGTTCAAGCCAAGAGAGTATGAGGCCAGGTAAGAGCCATCAGGATGCCCTGGTGATGCTGTGTGAAGAGTCCCTGATGAGTGACAGGTCTTATTCTGATGATTGGTGAATTGTCTAGAGGGACAAAACAGATAGAAGGGGAGTTGGGGCCACGGTGGGGAAAATGACAACCATTCTCATTGTGTCCTACTTGAGTAAGTAGGATAGTTAGTAGAATTTAGATTCTGGGCAGGAGAACTACTTGCCCCATCCCTGCCACCCCCTGTGGAAAAAGGGAAAGAGATCCAAGGCTTCCTTTGTCTCAGTAAATCACTATAGTTTGTTTGCTGTAAGTGTGTGGGATTGTTCTATATTTACAGGAGCTCTGGGCAAGGTTTACTGTCTGTGGTTTTACTCCCTTCTGGAGTAGCATATGTTGGTGCTAACCCTAAATTACTTTTCTTCCAATCCCTTACTCCCTCAAACTCAAAAATCATACCTGCCTTTGAAATAATGCTGTGTTTTGGCCATGGAGTTTCTCAAACTCTTTGGTACACCCAAAGTTTAGCAGTTGTATATTTAATATGCTTTTATTTCTTTTTATAGTGTCTTAGAAAACCGAGTCCCAGAATTTGAGGTTCTTGGTTAGGTGGACCTGCCGGGGATGTTTACAATGGATTTGAGGTCAGGCTTCAAAACTGATGAAAGTGGGAGTCCAACTTACTACCTTCTGGAGTTCTCCAAACTATCAGTCTTATGAGTTATTGGAGCCCCTCTTAATAGCAGCACCTGGCATGGGGGTGGGGCAGTACTCCATTAATAGGCTATCAGCCAGTGACACATTGCCGTCATTTTATCAGACCGAATGGCTGTCACCTTGCAAGGATCTGGTTCCAGGGGTGGTAAAGGAACAGAAAGTCAGGACTTACTTAGGCGTTAGTTTACTACAACACCCTACATGAGATTCTTTTCATTGTAGATTCCTAAGGTCCATGGAAAGAAATTTTACTAAGGGTAAAACAGTCTAGAGTTTGAGGTTCTTCTCTTTTCTTCTCTGTTGTCAATGTCTTCTTGGAAATCTCTGAAGAAAAACTTCAGGAACTTCACTGCTGTCTAAACAAAGAAGAAAACCAGGCCCTAGAATCTTCCTATTCTCTATGACGACCTTTTCTCCCCTGACTTGTTCTCTGTTTTGCTAAGGATTTTAGGGGAAAAAAAAAATCATTAACACGGTACACAGAGCACTTAGGTGGTGGTTGTCGCCCTTTCGCATGGCCTGTGCTGCTCACGTGGTCCTCGGCGGTGTGGCGAGGGCTCTGGGGCTGCTCTTTTCCTTCCTCATGTGAATGGCTGGATGGCTTCGTGGGACTGTGACCGCCAAGAGGTGCAGCTGAACAGTGCAATCAGCTCTGGGATGCTGAGGCTCGTTTCCTCTCGATGCAGAAAGTGGAACTTCACAGATCTGCAGTCAGGTCCGCCCAGACTGTACCTCATGGAAAAAGATGACAGCTACTGTGAGGGAATGAGCTGGCAGGGTGTGAGCTGAGTGTGTGTCTGGAGTGAGGGTGGGGAGAGGGAAGTGAATGAGTATACGCTATGCGGACGTGCCTGTGTGCGTGTTTATATATAGAAATACTGTAACTTGAATGTTTTCTCTTCTTTGACCCTCCTCGTGGAAGTGCATCAGGGCATTAGTAGAGTAATAAGAGGAACTGCTGACCATTTGACAGTGTGCTACCGACATTTGACTTGCCACCCAATGGATCAGTCAGGTGAAAGTCAGTCGTCTTGAGTTTGGAGAAAATACTTACATCACGATGTTTAGCTTGTGAACAGGACTCTGAAGGATTAGAGGCAAGTTGGGGCCATCTTCTGAGTCTCTGGCTCTTTTTTCCCCAGTATTCTACAATGCCTGTAGCTTTGAAACCTTAGTGGATGCCTTTTCTACCATCATCCTCTACCGTGGCCTTTTATCTGTCGAGATACTTTCTTCCCCAAATACTCAGTAATCTTTGGTCTGCTGGCCTGAAAAGTGAGCTCACTGTGATGTCCCTTCCCCAAAGCACATTAATATGGGGGTGTAAAATTGCTGGTGTTAGTGTAGAACAGAGCTGAGGTCCAAAGTCAGAAGAAGTGCTAGTCGTGCATGCAATCAGGGGTGGAGTGAGGTGTGGTGTTCATAATGACTCTCAAGTGCCAGCTGTTCTTGGAGATAAAGACCAGGGAGGTGGCCCAAGTTCTGGGCCAGTGAGTCTTGGAGCTTGGCCTCTGGATCTGTGACAGGTGACATTCTTCAGAGCTGACAGCCTCATAGATCTTCTAGCTTATGGTAAGTTCTGGCACCTTCTGTAGTTTCCATGCCCCAAGTCTTACTTCTTCTCTGACCCACCATGCCTGGCTGGGGGAGTTTTTCTTGTGTATTCATGAAGGCTCTCCTGGTTGTTACATTGACAGTGCTCCTCCATCGGTCTGCAGTGGGCAAAACCCCTTTTCTTCTGTACAGGGGGCTGTCCTCCCAGAGAAGCTGACAAGCCACACCTCAGGGCTTTCCAAGTCAAATTTGGGAGAGCCCCAGTGTCTGGAGAAATATTAATAGCAGCGCCCCAGGAAGTGTTCCATGGTCATGTACATTTGGGGAATAGGGCCACACTTGTAAGACTCATAAGACTGCTCAGAAATGTTAAAATGGAAACGATCAAAGGTACTGAACTGTTCCTGCAACTAGCTTGATCACAGCTCTTCTTTGAGAGGACCATCATTCTGAGAGGTCTGTCTTTTGGGGAAAATGGTAGGTGTTAAGGTCCAGCACTTTGGCTGTCGGTGAGTGTTCATCACACAGGCCTGAGAATGACGATGGTCCTTTCGATGACCTGAGCTAGACCTCCTGAAGGAAGAACAGATTGGGAGTGGTCACAAAGGTCTTCTCCGCACATTTAGGAAAGTGGGCTAGATAGGTGATGTGGAAAGAAGAAAAGATGGCAAGTGGGCAGCCTGCTCTGAAAGAGGGAGGAAAGAAAACCAGTGAAGGTGCCTGCGAAGCTGTAGGAAGTAGCCGTTTAGGGGTGAAACTGAATTCTTTCTAGACCAGAAAGCTCTTTGTAAAAGGCCAGTTCTTTTTAGGCATGGCACATCTTAAGTAACATAGTCAAGTTCACTTTGACTTGAGGGAACCAAAGCAGCATGTTTTTGTCTCCCTTGAGCTGAAGAGGAGGAAGTTAATTAGCTTCAAGTAAAGGAATCCTAAAGGAAAGAGGCAGTGCACCCAGGCCCTCAGTATTCAGCCACTCTTGACTTGGAGAGCTTTTCCAGAGCTTGTCTCTGCTACAGCGTAGGCTGGTTTTGAGTTCTGTGTTAACCAGGAGGCTGTTCCATTGTGACCGCGGTGGCCACATCCTGCTTCCGCTGCCTGCTGTGCCCTTGAGCTCTGACTCGGTGCGGTGCTGCTCTCAGCAGGGCTGGCAGCGGGCTGAGGAGGGCTGGTTTCCTTCTCCTCAGCAGAACCTAGAGAAATAAGCTCAGAGATCCAAGGCAGGGAGGAACTTTAAGGATTGTTGCAGCCAACTTTCCTCTTTTATTGTGGGACAAACTGAGGCCCAGATATACTATCGTGCTCAAGGGGACTCACTTCTGGGCTTCCTGTAACCCTGCTCTGTGTCTGTGGGAACCTTGCTTTCCAGGCACTCTGGAGGGATGAGAGCAGGAGTAGTGAAATTTCTTGCATGTCTGCTGTAGTCAGACCACAAGATATCTTTATGACTCTAGCTTTTCCCTGCACCATAAGATCTTAGGAGAAATCTGTGATAAAAATTCTCTTGTGATCGGAGAGTGAAGCTGATGACGATGATGCGTGTGTGTGTGTGTGTGTGTGTGTGTGTGTGTGTGTTATTGAATCTAGATCCTTCAATAAACTATATCTCCAGCCCTTTGAAAATTTTTTTATTTTGAAGTCACCCATTTTCAAGTCCCTCTTCTGTCTCTCTTAGACAGAAGTTTTCTTTTTCAATAAACTTTTTCTACTCTTAAAAATATTTTCTTTTTATTTTGAGCTGCGTGATCCCAACCCTTGGGAGGCTGAACGAGAAGGATTGCTGTGAGTTCAAGGCCTTGCTCAGCTACATAGTGAATCCAAGGCCAGTCTGAACTATACAGTGAGACCCTGTCTCAAAAAAAGAAATTTGTTCTTAAATTTTGAGACAGGGTCTGCTAAGTCACTATGTCGCCCAAGCTGAGTATGAACTTTTTTTGTAGTACTGGGAATTGAACTCAGGACCTTAATGCTTACAAGGAAGGCACCAGAACCACTGAGCCAAACCCTGAGCCCTGAGTTTGAATGGAGTCTTTCTGCCTCACTCTTGCAGAGAACTACCATGCCTGGCTGGGAGAGAAGATTGTTAAGTCATGGGGCCCAACTTGTGCTTCTACTATAGGGGGCTTAGAGGGCGGAGAGACATTTTTCATGGCCTCATCATTGGGTTTGACAAAGGCTTCTGAGTGCCAGCAGAGGTCTGGTTCTAATGGTTCTGTCAGAGGGTTTTTTTTTTTTAAGGAAACAAGAGTTTTGCTGTGCTTGACTGGAGACGCAGGTCACGTGTACACATGCACTCTGCCCTTCCTTGAATCACTGAAGAACATAAATATAAAATATTTTACTATAGATTCGCCACTTTTGTACCTTTTGCAGATCAATGGCTTATTATAGATAATAAACTGAGAAGTCTACAGTTCAATGACTGCCGTTTGTAATGAGTGTGACTTCTTTTCTGGAAGGTGCAGGTTCACTTTATAGAAACAGCTTCAGCTTCAGTGATGAAAAACTGAATTCTCCAACAGACTCTGCCCCGGCTCTGCTGTCTCCCTCCATCACCCCTCGGAAAGGTAAGCTCTTCAGTTGGAGTGTGAGTTTTTTTGCTTCTCAGCCCTTCTCTCTCTTTCCTTTATCCCCAACCAGTCTTTCCCAGAAGTGCAAGCAGGCAGATGAAGGGAATGTCTTAGTAGAGGAGAAAGTGAAGTGGAATTTGTTATTTCTCAGGGTTTTGATTGATTTGGGGCAGAACACCGAATGCATAGGGAAAGAGACAACTTGCAAATTCTAGGCTGATCAATCATGTCATATAAGTGAGGCATTACTAAATGATAGCTTCTTACTAGGTTCTTCTCAGACCCATTGGTTCTAGAATTTAAAACTCAGCAGTTTGGCATTATAAAAAGAAGTATTGTTTTTAAGCAATACTTTCAGATGACCAACTTAGCAATTAACCAGGGTCATGATTATGAGACAAGCACTCATGTTGTAACATAAGTCAAAATAGCAGCTCCAGCCTGGTGCTACTGCTTTTATTAATAGGACTAAAATGTTTTTAAGGATGCATGAGCCATTTCTGGCTTTTTGGATCTCGTAAAATATCTCCAGCTAGAGCCTAATGTTCTCTTATATTGGACAAGTGCCCTTCTGAAAACAAAGGCAAGCTTTTCCCTCCTAAGTAAAATTATACTTGATGAAAATAGTTGCAGAATGCCATAAAATGGAACACACTTAAAAAAAGGAATACGAAGATTCCATTACTTGCCTCAATCTGGCATTAAGAGAGAACTCCTCTCTTTTTTGAAAGAGGGATTTTATTTAAAGTTCTCTTCTTAACCCAGCAATGTTAGCAGCCACTAGGGAGTCAGCCATTGTCCGGCCCTCAGCCTGTAATGGATCTGTGCGATTCAGAGACAGAGCGTCTAGAAGGTGGCTTAAACGGTGCCCAGATTTGCTATCTGATCCTCTAGAAATTAAAGAGGGAAAAATAGCCCCCCAGTGGCAAACTGACTCGAGAAACTAAGCACAATGAACCATTTGTAGCCAGCACAAGGTACATAATAAAAATATCCAGTGCTGCCTTTCAAGGAAGGCTCAAATAATAAACACTCCAGAACCATGTGAAATACAGCCAGAAAGTCTCTGCTGCAGGTTATAGAGAGAGCAGAATCTAACCATGGACTCAGAACCTCACGCTAGCATCCAGATAGGATGACGGAATGAGGAGCAGGAATAGTTCTTTATCCACTTCATGCTGGAAAAGTTCTTGCTCTGGAGCAATGACATGAGCAAAATTGGATCAAAAGGCAAAGGCAGCAAGAATTAGACTTAGTACCAGATAAAGCTTTTGAAGATAGGTAGACGAAATGAAAATACTTCACACTCCTGGAATTTTTGTTACCCTTGAGAACGTGACACGAGGTCATCTTTAATATGAAAACCAAATTCTCTCCTGTTTTACAGCCAAATTAGGAGACACGAAAGAACTAGAAGACTTTATTGCTGATCTGGACAGAACATTAGCAAGTGAGTACATGCCTGGTATTAAAAAAAAAAAAAATCAAAGAAACAACTAACCAGCATTTCTGATCAAGAGCTGTAATGTTTACCAGCTTGGCTGGAGGCAGGAAGTTACATCATAAGGCTTCTTTCGGTTTAGAAATAGGACCCTCTGGCTCAGAAAGATGTTCTGTGGATAAGCTTGTATTAAAGTGGACTGTGTTCAGTGAGAACAGGTCACCAGCCAACAATAGTTTTTCTGTTTGGGAAATGGAAAGTGAGCAGTAAGATTGGAGCATTACCATCCTGATGGCAGGCCAAGTTTTTCAGAGAAGAAACCATCTGGGCTGAGGATTTAGCTAGTGGTTCTGATGTGTGCCTTGCAAGCCCAGAGAGCCGAGTTTGATCCCGGGTGCAAAGGAAATAAAAAGAAGAAATGATCCAATATGCATTGCTCTAGCAAGCCGGAGTCTTCCATCGTAGGTCCAGGGTAACTGTCCTGTGTTTCCCAGGGTCTTGGTGAGGTTTGGCTTCTAAGAGTTGAAAGCCAAAGAGAAAATTGGCTTGAGGAGACCAAATCAATTACCAGATGACCTGAATTAGTGTGCAGCACTTGCTTCTCACTGAGGAATTACATTGGTGGCAGCCCATTTCTTATGACCAAAAATATCGGAAGCTGAAAGCAGGAGATCATAACTGATATAAGAAGGTCTAGAGGAGGGGACTGTCCCTCTTTCTACATACAAGTACACACATTACTTTGCAAGGACAGGTTTGCAAGAGCCAAGAGAACCCATATAAGCTTCCAGAATGAGTTTCTGCAAATGGTTTCATGGGGTCTTGTTCAGTTGTAGAGTGGCCCTTAGAACATTAGCAAGTGAGTACATGCCTGGTATTAAAAAAGAGAGAGAATTTTGTCACACAGTCTCTTAATTTTTTAGCAAAAGGGCTGATTTTCTATAAGGATTTTACTTTGTACTAACTAGGCAGGGAAACGAGATCAGAAAGAGATTAATTAAAAATAACTCTGTTCTTAACACTTTCAGACAGAGCAAAGTACCAGTCGGAAGGGCTTTGCATCATCTCTGTTTACTTGAAGATTTCATTGGCCCTTTCCTTATAAGCTGCACCATCCTACATCAAAGGACCCAGGCTTGTTGTGACAGATTATTAGAATTGCAGCACAGTTTGTATCAGACCCATGTAACGAGCCTGTCTCCTTCATTATCATCACAGCCAGCTTCCCACTCATTCCAGTTAACCAGGCATGTTACAGGGAAGCCAGCCATTTAGTTTAGGGCTTTGATGCCAATCCGAGACTCTGGTGTGATTAAGTTTAGGAACTGTGCACCTTTGTAAGTGGCTAACCTCACCTGTCACCTGTTTACAGATATGTGAAGTAAGGAGTTCCAGGTCCTTTCATCACATGCAAGAAACTTCAGAAAGCTCCAAGGACCCGGAAAAATCAGCTACTAGAAAATCAGCAGCTGCCGGAGAGAAGGGAGAGGAGCACTCACCAGACCACTGTCAGAGCCACCTGCATATTAGGTCTCGGGCCACCTCTGGGCAGTTCAGTAAAGCTGATTTGGTTTACCTACCTGCAATGTATTAGAACAGATGATCTATGCTAATGTTGTATTTTTTCCTCTTAAAACATAGCTTTTCTGTAATTTAAAGTGCTTTTATGAAAATATTGTAATTAATTATATATAGTTGGAAATAGTAATATGCTTTCCCCACTGTAATATATTTTTGTATACAAATAAAATTTGAACTGGAGTCTGTTTTGTAGGCTTCCTTTTCATTCATTTCTCTCAGTACATTTTCATCCAGTAATCGCCCGGTGGGAGCCAGGATCTGGACTCCTAACAAGGCCTAACAAGGACCTGGGGTGCTGCTGGATTAACGAGGCACAAAGATGGTACCGGGAGTGCTTTCCTTTGAGCTCCTTCTTCAGTGCTGTGGAGGGCTGTGCTGACCAAGGGCCGATGAGAAGTTCTCGTGCGGATTGTGGTCTTGATGGGTGTTAGTTTTCCTTTTATCCCATCACCGGGTCTTATCATGGCACCTTTGCAGGTACATGGACTCTATCTTTGAATTAAAGAAAATAGCAGCTGTACTCAAATTCCAGGATTTCAATAGGAGGGAAAGTTGTGGCAGCTGGAGGACTTCAACTTGAAGGTGATTTTTCTAAGTGTGGGCTAGGGAAGGTTTGGTGGGGCTGCACGGAGCTCATGCCAGGCAGCCAGAGTGAGCCAGAGAGATCAGACAGAGGCTTTGATAGGAAGGCTTTTTACATAGATGTGCACAAGCCCACACTTACCTGTCTGTCTGTTTTCTTTCTTTCTTTCCTTCCTTCCTTCTTTCTTTCTCAACCCCAGGGCCCTGTAGACTGAGTTACATTCCCAGCACCTTTTTATTTATTTTTGGAGATAGGGTCTCACTAAGTTAAGTTGCCCAGTCTGACTTTGGACTTTGATCCCCCTGTTTCTGGCTCCCAAAGTGCTGGCATTACAGGTGTGCACCACACCCCACTGGAAGAGGCATAAAAACAGGAAAGTTCATGATTTGGTTTGTTTTTCTATCTTTATAATCTCTTTAAACAGTCATTACTTTCAAAATCAGATCAAAAGCTGGACACAGTAATGCATTCCTATAATTCCAGCACTCTCGAGGGCTGAGACAGAAGGATTGTGAACTTGAGCCAATCCGGACTATGTGGCAAGGCCTTGTCTCAACAACAAAATAAAGCCAAATACACTCCAGTCCTTACATTCCTGAATGATATACATACCAGTCATAGCTGCGGATGTACTGCAAATGGCCCTTCCATATTTCTGTGGACTACAGATTGTAGGTACAATTATGGTCCCAAAAAACTAGCAGAGGGCCAGGGATTTAGCTCTGGTGCAAGGGCCTGGATTCGATTCCCCAGAAACCACATGCAACAATGCTGGGTGTAGAGACTCACACCCACCAGCAATCAGTACCACACACCAGTGACAAGTATGATGGCTCACACCTGTAATCCCAGCACTTGGGAGGCAGAGACAGGAGGATTGCTGTGAGTCTGAGGCTGAGCTCAGGGCCAGCCCTATAAAATGAGACCTTGTCTCAAAAAAAAAAAAAAAAAAAAAAAAAAAAAAAAAAAAAAAAAAAAAAAAAAAAAAAGAAAAAGAAAAAAGAAAACTCTAGCAGAGCTGAAAACTTCCCATCACCTTGTGATATCACAATTATCAAATGGTTCTGCTGGAGCTAGGCTATATTACTCATGTGTTGTGGTGATGCTGGTGTAAACAAATCCACTGTAAGGCCAGTTTTGCAGAATTAGAGCTCATTCTATTATTGTACATTACATAAAACTTGATGGTGATAGAGGCTGGGGGTTTAGCTCAGTGGTTCCAGTGTCTGCCTGGCAAGCTCAAAGTCCTGGGTTTAATCCCTGGTAACCACATAACCACAGTGCCAGGAGTGATCACTCACGCCTGCAATCTCAGCACTCAGGCAGAGGCAGGAGGACTGCTGCGAGTTCAAGGGTGGCCTAGGCTACATAATGAGTTCCGGGTCAGTCTGAACTACAAAGCAAGACCCTGTCTCGAAAAAAAGACCAAAACCCCCAACTTGATGGGGATAATGATTTGTTACTGGTTTGTGTATGTACTATTCTATCATTTTTGACAAACCTGCTTGATGATGCATTTCTCATTGTTCATCCTTTGTCAAATGACATAAATTGTACTTAGATTTTCAAAAGCTAAGTAATACATATGATCCATTTATTTAAGACACTGGGAAAAACTATATTTCTTTGTTGTTCGTTTTTGATTTTTTTTCCCTCAAACTTCTAGAAAGCATTTGGGTTCAATGCAAATACTTTATTTCAGTTTTTAAAATTTTGTACCAGGTTTACTAAAGGAAATATATATGATACGTAAAGGACTTACAAGGTGGACTTCCAACGGCTGTCTGCGGAGTCGGATAGAAGGACGCTGAAGGGCCGCGTGCGAGCTGGAGAGCCCGGACCCACGCAGAGGCCGGAGCCCACTGCAGGGCCCCGAGAGTCTCATTGGCACGCCGAAGCACGGCCTACAATGGCGGCCTGGAGACGGGAGCCCAAGGACAATGGCCACTGCAAGCCTCGGGTCGGTGCCACTCACGTCTAGGTGGGTCTTCCCTCTTCAGAACGACAGTCACCAGACACACTCGGGCTGTGCTGCGCTATTAATCTACTAGGCCTTAATCACTCAAGTTAACTCTAGAGTTAACTACTACAATTGTGATGTAACCCAACACTCAGTAACTCGGAGTATAACGACAGAAATGTAACCATCACCACTATGTAATTCTCTGCCTCTGGAGCGGTCTGCCCTAGATACTTCATAGAAAATTATATCATAAAATATGATGCTCCCGGTCTCTGGCTTTTTTCACTTAGCATATTATTTTCAAGGCTTACTCATAGTTCATGTATAAATCAGTAGTTCATTCTTTTTTATGGGTGAATAATATCACCCTGTGGGGATATGTCACATTTTATTTATAAATCCATTGCTTACTGGATATTTTGGTTGTTTTTACTTTTTAGACAGTGAATAATGCTGTTATAAATATCAATGGATGTTTTCATTTCTCTTAAGTATAATTCCTCTTAAGGAATTACTTGTTCCTATGTTAATTGCATGCTTAACTTTTTAAGAAACTACGGAGACATTTGTTTACTGGTGTAGACAAATCCTCTGTAAGACTAGTTCTGCAGAAATAAAGCTCATTCTATTAATGTACATTATGTAAAACTTGATGGTGAAGGGGACTGGGGACTTAGCTCAGTGGTTCCAGTGTCTGCCTGGCAAGCTCCAGGTCCTGAGTTGTCTCTCTTTCCATATTCCTTCCTCCCTCCCTCATTCTTACTGTGTCTGTCTGGTCTGTCTCTCTGTCTGTCTTTGTCTCTCTCTCTCTCTCTCGTATTTTTTTTTAATCAGGATCTTGCTCTGTAGTCCAAACTGGCCTCATACTCATAATAATCCCCCTGCCTCATCATCAAGTGCTGGGAATACAAGTATGTGCCACCATGCCCAGATAAAAGCTGTTTTTCCAAACAGCTGGACCATTTCACATTACCAACAGCAGCACATGAAATTCTGATTTCTCCATATTCACATCAACACTTGTAATCACTTTTTAATATAGCCATACTAGTCCATCTGAAGAAGAAGTAATCCCACCATTCTGGAGGCTGCTGCAGGAAGATTGCCAGGAGTTTGAGGCCACATAGTGAGTTCAAGGCCAGCCTGGAATACATAGTGAGACTTTCTCAAAACACACACACATACACAAACACGAAATTTTGGTTGTGTTTGGAATGTTGAGTTGTAGGAATTTTAAATGTAGTCTGGATACAAATTTCTATCAGATTATATGATTTCCAAATATTCTCTCCTGTTTGGTAAGTTGTCTTTTCTCTTCTTTTTTAAAATATGTTCTTTCCCTCCTTATTTGATTTTTGTTTGTTTGTTTTTTTGAGACAGGGTCTTGCTTTGCAGTTGAGGCTGGCCCTAAGCTCAGCCTGTACTCAGCAATCCTCCTGCCTCTGCCTCCTGAGTGCTGGGATGACAGGCATGAGCCACCATGCCTGGCAGTGTGGTATGTGGTACTGATTGCTGGTGGGCATGAGTCACCACACCCAGGACCACGCTCAGGACCAGCCCGAACTACAAAGTGAGACCCTATCTCAAAAAATCAAAAGAAAAAAAAAAATCAAATGTCAATGAATACATGAGTTTGTTGAATTTTCTTCTTCTTTTTTTCTGATATGAGGACTCAGACTCAGGACCTTGCACTTGCCAGGCAGGCACGGTCCTGCTAAGGTACATCCCTAGCCCCTGTTAATGAATTTTCAATTTTATTCTGTTGACCTATGTGTCTATCCCTGTTCCAATACCACACAGTCTTGTTTACTATTGTTTTGTACTCACTTTGAAATTATCATGTGTGGGAGACAGGAGAAGAGGATGTAACCAGAACCCTAGTGGCAAACTCCAGTCCCTCTGAATCCCATAGCAAAAGGATTAACAAACAACAAAATCAGAACCTTTGGGAAAAGGCTGAGCCTGGGCTTAACTCTTGCTACTCTGAGCACTAGCAGCAAAAGCCAAATACTGCAGGAAGGAGTAGAAGAGGCCATAACCTGAGTTTACTATACCTTTATTTGGTACCATGCCTTTACACCCATAATCCTAGCATGCATAAAACAGGGTGGTCCCACAACAATCTCTGTAGTTGAAGACTATATAGGGCAGGGCAACCTTTTTAAATCCCAGTAAATTCCAGTAAATTTTAAAGCCAGTAATCCAAGTGCAGTAATCCTTGTAGTTTAAAATCCTGCAGGGTGGGGTAGATGTCCTCAATAATCCCAGTAGTTGATCCCACAGGGCGGGGCAGACATCCAAAAGTCCAAATAAATTCTAAATCTGAGTAAGTTGCCTGCAGTGCCGGACACTCATGGATGAGCCTTTCAATTTTGTACTCCTTTTGCAAGATATTTTGGCTGAGCCTCCTATGTTTCCATTAAGTTTTAGTGTTAGCTTGTTGGTTTCTACAAAAAGGGAGGTGAAACTCTTATAAAAATTACTTTGGATTTATAGATTGCTCTGAGAAACATTGCCATTTTAACATTAATCTGCCTTGCAAATTATGAACATGACATATCTTTTAATGTAGCTATTCTTTTAATTTCTTTTAACTATGTTTT
>PVIR01020196.1:0-30927 GCA_004026965.1 Petromus typicus
CTGTACAAGTCTACAGTCCCACCAACAGTGGAGAAGGGTTCCTTCTTCTCCGCAGCCTCGCCAACATTTGCCGTTGGCTGATTCTGAGATGGCAGCCATTCTATGTGGAGTGAGATGAAATCTCAATGTTGTTTTCATCTGCATCTCTCGAATGACTAATGATGTTGAGCATTTCTTCATATGCTTCTTAGCTGCTCTTGTTTTTTTATTTTTTAACATGAGCTTACCAATGCACATTATCTCATTCTTTAAAAATGAGCTCTAGGATTGTATTATATCTTTGCCTATCACCCAGTTGACTTTTCTAGACGGAATCTAGGACTAGGAACATTAGGCCAGAGGATATACTCGTGTTTCTGAGCTATAGGTGAATGGCGTGGAGTTTAGGTCTGGGCAGAAAGCAGAAAGCAGCCACTGGCCAGAGCCTCCGCAGAGCTGTGTGCTGCGGGAGGAAGGCAGCTCCTCCAGGCCTGGTCTCCAGAGCGGAGAGGAGACCTGGCCTGTCTCAGCCCTACACTTTCCTGGGGTCGGGGTGCCTCCTTGAGGACATCTGGAATTCAGAGGAGTTACCCACTCAGAGCCACCTTACCTCAGTCTGTATTTAAATAACACAGAAAAACAAAGCCTTTGTACAAAGGACTGTGGGCTGTGGAGGAAATGGAGGCTGTCTTAGCAAGGCTTGTGATATCTTTAGCAAGTGCCTCCTTTCCCAGCCAAGAACACTCTATTGTGTCTCTCCAAGCCCCCTGTGTCCTCAGCCCCACCTTGCCCGCCCCAGCTGCACTGTCCTAGCGGTACAGCCTTCCAGTGTCAGGCTCTGAGGTGGTTTCTGTGGGCTTCCACAATCACCTCAAGGACATTGGAAATGGAAGCAGCAAGAAAGTGGGAGGATCACTTTAAGGATTCAAATTTCAGAGACATTTTATATAAAAGATGTCAGTGTTGTACCTTCTCCAGTTGTGGACAGCGAGGTGACCACTGGGTTCCATTCTGGAGTGCTTATCAATTCTGTGGAAGCCAAGGGTAGCCGAGGCTGCCCAGGGATCCTGATGCCCCCTCTTCTGCCACCCTGCGACCAGCTCCTGCCTATCCCGTCTTGTTTTCTGATATGGCCCACAGACTTCTTTTTTACAAGGTGCAGTATGATGTTTCAAAAGACATTTATGCACTGTATAATGATCAAATCAGGATCGTTAACATTTTCATCTCCTGAAGCATTTTTCAAAGACTTTCCATGTAGATTCTCCATTCTCTTTGAGTGTTCACCCACTCCTGGCCCACCTTAGATCCAGTGAGCCATTTCCTTGTTGCTTTTTAGGATGGAGAAGTGATTGGAATCAACACTCTGAAGGTCACAGCAGGAATCTCCTTCGCGATCCCTTCGGATAAGATTAAAAAATTCCTCACGGAGTCCCATGACCGACAGGCCAAAGGTATGCAAGAGACCTTGGAGGTTCAGTCCTGGGCTCAGCTGCCCTTTGCAGATGTAAGGAGCGCCTACTAAGAATTGAGGGGAAGCTAGGTACTGTCGTGCACATGAGTGCAGGAGAACTGAGAGTTTGAGGCAACTTAGTGAGACTCTTGTCTCAAAATAAAATTTACAAAAGGGCTGGGATGTAGCTGGATATTAGAGCAATTGACTGGCATGGACAAGGCCCTAGATTCACTCTCCTTCATCAGAGAAAAGAAGAAAGAAAGGAGGAGGGGAGGGAAGGGAAGGAAAAAAGAAGAGAGAGAAAGGGAATGTGTAGTATAAGCCAGTGATGGTGTCGCAGTGGACCTGTCTGTATCACTGGAAGCTCCAAAAGGTTTGCCATCTCTGACATAAGCCCTTGGTGTTAGGGCACGGATAGTTGATCATCTTTGTCATATGTTCATGGAAGTTTTATATAGTTCTCAGTCTAATATGTGAGGCACAGTCCAGGTCACTTCTGTGCATTACTTCTCTGATTCATTTATGTCACTTCATGCCTTTGCTGCATTGAGCAGGAACTAAACAGCTCCATTTTGCCTATGAGACCTGACATTTAGAGATCATTTCTCCCTCAGATGTTTATGGTCGTGCTCTGAGTCAGTCTGAAGCCTGGGCAGTTGGTGCTCTAAGGGGCCCCTGTAGGCTTGATGTTTCCATCCTGCTGGGAGAGAGACTGACAGTGAGCAGTCTAGTAAGAGTGTCAGACAGCAGCAAGTGCTTCTAGGACGGTGTGGCAGGCGGGTGTCTGCAGAGTTGCTGGAGAGGCTGGTAGTGGAGACAGCACGGTGAAGGGCTGCCTCCCAGAATGTAGCCTGCTGAGCCACAGGCAGGGGGAGGGCAGCATCGCAAGGGAAGTAGTAGACTGAGGGCAGACAGAAAGCATAGGCCTTTCGAGTGGTCCCTGGAGTGAGAGGGCCGAAGCTGTGCATTACCTAGGGCAGGAGTGAGAGCCAGTGAGAGTCATAGAAGCCTAGGCTGGATCCTTGGGACTGGGTCACATTTTAACTGCTTGGGGAATAGAGAAGTTTGTGAACTGGGTGATATCTTTGAAAGGAAAGATCACTTTATGGGAAGAAGGTGTGTGTGTGTGTGTGTGTGTGTGTGTGTGTGTGTGTGTGTGTGTGTGTGTGTTTGTGTTAGTTACAGACAACAGTGAGGCTCTGTCAGTCATCCAGAGGGAGGTCCCCGCCAGGTGGTAGGGGTGGACTTGGAGCTGAATCTTGGAGCTTGAATCTCCAGCTGAAGGATAGAGAGCCTCGGGAAGGGCCAGAGATCGGGATGGGGCAGTGAGAAACTAGGACTCGCCCTTAAGTGTTTGGTAGTTAACTTACGTGATGGGAGTTGAGGAAGGTCTCATAGCGCCAGGCCTGAACTGCAGCCTCAGTATGTCTCTCTGGTCCTGACCTCATGTTGCAAACAGTGTCAGGACCCCTGGCTGCTACCACTCTCACCAAGCGGGATGACCTGTTGTTCCTTGTTGTCACACTAGGCAAAGCCATCACCAAGAAGAAGTATATTGGTATCCGGATGATGTCGCTCACATCCAGGTGGGTAAACAGGACACTTGCATCTGCCCTGCATTTAAATAAACCTGAACTTCACGCCCACCCCATAAACTATCCAGTTTTCAGGCCTCCAAGCTTGTGCTAGAAATTAAATCACACTGGGAGAGAGGGGGACCTGTAGCCCTGCCCTCTTTGGACTCTCCGTCTTTGTTTGTGTATCCGGCCATCTGGAGGGCTCTGCCTTCCTGTCTGAAGGCAGGCCTGAACAGAGGAGGGGCTGGCTCCCTCCCGCTCCCTCACACCTCCCTGGCACCACTTGTTCTGCTGGAACACACATTCCAGGAGTGCCCCAGTGGCCGTTCAGCTCTGGCAGCACCCACCTCTTGTTCGCTCTGTAGCCGTGGGCCGTGGCTGCAGGAATGCCAGGGCAGGCCCCGCTGACGGCCACGATGACTGATGGGCTTGTTTTCCTGAGTTGCTGGAGTTGCTGCCTGTGGTTGCCAGGCCTATGACATACTGCAGTGAGCCTGGGTGGAAAATGGGGGTGATGTCACGAGTCCTGGTAACCAACCCAGCTGCCATGGCTGAACTATCGTAAGCCGAGTGCATAGAGGGCAGAATATACTGACAGATATGTTGCTGTGAATTATTATAGTTATTAACTCATGTCAAAATATTAAGACACTTTGATACATATGAGGAATGATGGTACTTTGCTTAGTATTCCAGAAGATGGGAAGATTGGCCAAGAAGAAAGCCATATTGGTTGTTTTGGGAGGCAGGAGGGATGGAGGTGTGGGGAAGGAGTATAGGCTCTGGGGTGCGGTGTCTTCCCAGCTCCTGTGCTTTTGGCTGTCACTTCTGAGTGCTAGAGTCCTCTGCAGTATGATCATGACAATGCCGGTTCTCGGATCAGCAGGCAGAGGCAGTGAACACCAGCCCCAGTACTGTCAGGTGCTTACTCCGAGGCAGGCACTGGGCTGGGCTTTGTACCTAGACTGCCCCATGTGATCCTCCTAACAGCCCTTCCTAGAGAGCACCGTTACTAGCCCCATTTTGAAGCTGGAGTGACAAAGGCACAGATAAGTCAAGCAAGTGGCCAAGGTAACACAGCTTGCAAAGGGCTAATGCATGGCTACAGACCTGGCCAGCATTGTATTTTACTGCTCTGTCAGTGGCAGCCATTATTAACTAAAATAAATATGGTAATAGCTATTACGATTAAAGTATTTCCCTACATAGTAAACCTTTGGCTCCGGGAGACAGGCAGTTTTAAAGTAGAATCAGAACTCTTGGAGAAATTTTACATGGGACCTGGGGACAGAAAGGGGACTTCACGAGAGCTGAACATCAGCAGAGGAAAGCTCATGCTCACCAGTCACACGATGCTTTTCCTCCTGAGCAGCAAAGCCAAGGAGCTGAAAGATCGCCACCGAGACTTTCCAGACGTGCTTTCGGGAGCGTATATCATTGAAGTGATTCCCGACACCCCAGCAGAAGCGTGAGTGAGAAGCGTCTTCCCTTTTTCTAAGATGTGGGAGGATAAAGCAGTGTCCTTTTTCTCATTTCATGTAATTAAGTCCTCGCTGGACATCTCTGGTCACTTCTGACCTGCCTGGGCCCAACATTCATCCACAAAATGGCATTTCTGGCCTTCGGAAGACTTGTTCTGGGCCAGAGGTGGTGGCACATGCCTGCAATCATAGTTACTCTAGAGGTAAGGCAGGAGAATCACAGTTTAAGGCTAGCCCAGGCAACTTAGTGAGATCCTATCTCAGAATAAAATTTAAAGAGGTCTGAGGTGTGGTTCAGTGGTAGAATGCTTTCCTTGCACTTGCAAAGCCCTAAGTTGGATCCCCAGTGTCCTCAGGACCGGTAGACTGATCTTTTCCCAGAGTCTTTTCTGTATCTCTCATCAGATGGCACGCCTGTCAACACTTTAGAAGAATAATTCAGGTGACATCAAAATAACATGAAAGAGCCAGGCATGGTGGCTCACGCCTGTAATCCCAGTACTTGGGAGGCAGAGGCAGGAGGATTGCTGTGAGTTCAAGGCTGAGCTCAGGGCCAGCCTGAACTACAAAAGCGAGACTCTGTCTCAAAAAGAAAAAAAAAAAAAATAACATGAAAATAGCAATGGAGGTGACAGTCAGGGCTTGTGACCTGTTCTGACATAATACCCAGAGATAGGTGTCGAACTGTGATCAAGGCTTTGGGGCCAGAGTTGGCCCGCTGGCTGCTTTTATGATTGGTACACTGAAAATAGTTTTTGTATTTTACATGACTGAAAAATTCCACAGTAATAGCATGTGTGACATGTGACAGTTAGATGAAATACAGATTCAGTGTCCTCAGATATTTAATGGGATGCAATCGTACTCATTACAAATTTCTGTAGTGGTTTAGTTCTATCATACATAAAATGTGAAGTTACAGCGGCAGTCACATGAGGGAAGTGTCCTCTCAACAGAAGCATTCCATTCGTTCCTGCCTGAGTTGCACTGCCCTGACAAGCAGGTTGGCCATGGTGATGATAAGTAGAGATGGCACTTGGTACATCATTACCTTCCTCGGATTAGTCCATTGTAACGTCACACAAGTGTAATAGGCATTTCTGCAATGGACACAATTGATGATTTGGCCTAAGATTCTCCAAAGGAAAATGTAATCCACTGAGAGTTCAAACCACTCTCCTCCAGGTTCATCACCACCTCCCACCACGTTCACTCTGAGCTTTTCGTTCTAAACTGTATCTCTACAAAGGTAAAAGCAGTCCAGGAGGAATGGAGACATGATCCGTTTGTTTCACTTTGTGTTGCAGTGGTGGTCTCAAGGAAAATGATGTCATAATCAGCATCAATGGACAGTCAGTGATGTCTGCCAATGACGTCAGTGACGTCATTAAAAAAGAAAGCACTCTGAACATGGTTGTTCGCAGGGGCAACGAAGACATCATGATTACGGTGATTCCTGAAGAAATTGATCCATAGGCAGAAGCATGAGCTGGATTTCATGTTTCCTTGAGAGACTTCCGTGGACAGTGCATGAGGACTCTGGGCTGCTGGCACAGGACACCCAGGACTTGACTGCGATTTTGCTCACTCGGTGGAAACGCCTCAGCCAACAGAACCCTTCCTGATAGTTTGCAGGCAGAAGCGATGTCATGTTGCTGATGTGCTGGCAGAAGCTCCGCCCTTCTGCACCCTATGTATGCAGTGTGCTTTTTCTTGCCGGCTTGGGCTGTTCCAGCTTAAACAGTCAACATTTGTCCTCTTTTTTAACAAGTCATCATCCTAGTCTAGCTAATGCAATTGATTCAATGCATAGATAGCAGGAAGCTCTGCCAGAATGGCTGTGGGCCTCTTTTTACTGTTCTCCAAGTCAGTGTCCAGAGAAAGCTGATGCACCAAGACCACGGATGGGTGAACGCTGGCTTTCCAGATGGCCAAAGTTGCCTCTTTTAGGATTCTCTTTGGAACAGGGAGTACGATGACTTTGAATTTGGGCTATTAAAATATTTCTTCATACATTTCTGGGTCTGCCTGGTGTGCTTCTTTTGACAGCTGGTTAGTCATTTTGAAATCAGCATATGTCACTGAGCTCCTCATTAAGCCACATTGTCCACACAGCGTTGAGCCTTCGGCCTTACAGGTTATTTCAGCATCACCCCATCAGATTTGCCTGTGTTGTACAACTCTGCCTGGTGTTGCTGGCTTCACTGCGGCTTGAGAACAGTTCTACTTACAGCTGGAGCTTTTCAAACTAATAGAGTCTATTGACCTCATATGTCATGCAATCAGTCAACAAAGGTTTTCCAGGGCTCTACTCTGGGCCAAGGGTGGAAGGCTGGCCAGAGCAGGATAGATGTTGGACCTCCCTCCCCTGAGCTTCTCCTAGGAAGCACGGTCTTCACCAGAAGGCAGATGGTTTAGGAGACTGTGCCACAACCCTAGGACTGGCCTGTTGTAAAACCCCAGAATGCAGAGGGCTGTAGCCACTCATTTGTCCTGAGTCTGAAATAAGAACTTGACCTTGAGTCTCATAGGTTTGACCTTGAGTCTCTCATACTCTCAGAGTATGTCTTTGAATAGGTGCAGATGTAAGCAGCGGTAGACAACTTTCTCTCTAGGAAAGTTTTCCAAGAGTTTGGGAAGCTGGACTCAGGAAGACTGTTGTAAGACTTCAGCTTGGAAGTGTGCATGGGCTTGGGTCCCTGTGGCAAGCACACATTAAAGGCAAGGCTGTTAACATCAAGGGCGGAGGGTAAGGGGCTGGATAGTGGTCAGCGGTGAGGCCTTGTGTGGGGGAAGGTCCAGTTCTCCAGGATGAAAGCTTAATCTTTCCTCCACCAAGAGGTGTGCAGGTCCACTTTGTATATAGAGAGGTTGTGGAAGGCCAAAGGCCCGTGCTAAATGCAGGAGAAGCGCTGTAAAGCAAAGCCTGCATCAGTGTTACGGCCTTGGCAGGCCAGGCTGCCCTTAGCAATCTGCTTCAGTGGTGTTAGGCAGGAACCAATGAGTTTTCTTGTTCTTATTGAGCTTTAGCTTCCACTATGTAAAATAAGGAATAATGATAGTGCCTCCCTGGCACTAGCATGGCACTCTTATTAGCTTGCCACATTTCTACTTTTCAGTGCTACCCACCTTAGTTAATACCTGTCAGACACTATGCTGCACATCTGACATTTATTAGTTCATTTAACTTCCAGAGCAGTTCAGAGGATGTGTTACCTTTCAGCAGGTAAACTCCTTGAAGCTCAATACTGAGGTGCCTTGCGGTAGTCACACAGGTGGTAAGAATGGTGACTTGAACTCAAGACATCAGAGCCCACAGCATCTGTACAGTGCCACTGGCCCAACATTTAGAAGTACAGCTTGGTTCTAGGTAAACTGTACTGCATTATTGCCCTTGACCTACCTGAACATTGGGGAACATACTCAAGACTGGTAGCCAAGCATAGCATGCGTTTGTCTTGGAACCGGTGTGGTCTGTGACACTACCAGGTTTACACTAGGCTTCAGCCTTGGACAGTTTGGTTGGCTGTCACCATGCTGGCCCTGCAGATGTCACTGCACTTGGGCAGGTCTTGCTGAGGCAAGGCCAGGGAAGTGACTGGTGAATAGACCCTCTAGGTTAAAGGTGACTGAATGCTCTCTTCCCTAGAGATGTTCATCAACATTGGTCCAATAGCACCAAGATAGCTTTTCTTACACCTTGTGCTGACAGTGATCACGGCAAGCAGCTGCTTGAAGCCCTTGGCTAAAGATGCAACGTGAAGGCAGGAACTTCAGGGGAACTGATGTCCAGGTCTTGTTGTTAGCCACTCTGATCATGTGACATTTCTAGGTGTGGCCCACCGCTAGCCCTCAGCTCAGAGAGAGGAGTCCAGTTCCCCCAACATTTTCTTAGGGAGGAGGGCTTGAGACAGGGTTTCACTGTGCATTCCAGGATGGCCACTATTTGGCTGAGATCACAGATGTGTTTTTATTCCATGGCTAGCCCAAGTGTCTTGGAGGCAACCCGAGTACATAGGCACCCTGCATTTGCCCCTGCTTGACTATAGCAGCTTCAGACTTGGACTTGATCATAGATGACTTCATTCTGCAGATCTTCTGTATGATTCTACCCCTCTGTACTCTTTCTCTTGTAGTCTGATGCTAAGCATGTGGAGCCCACTGTTTTTCTCTCAAGGTGTTAGCCTTTGTGTTACAGTGTAAGTCCTAACAAAGCCTCTTCCTGATGGTGTAGTACAAACTGTGATGTCTAACTCAAGTAGAGGATTCTGAATTGGTAAGGCCAAAGGATGCTGGTAGTGAAAACTACCAGCAGCCAGCACTGGAACATGGACAGCAGCTAGCTGCAGGAAGAGACAGAACAAAAAGTAGCTGGGAGCCATGATCTCCAACCATCCAAAGAGTTCAGAGTTCCTGGGGCCTGCCAGCAGCTTCTGGCTCTGAGTAGCAAGGAAGGCCATTAATAGCAAAGTTGCTGATGGCTGCTGGCATTCAAAGCTCAGCGCTGTTAGCACTAATCTACGCTTTGCCAAATTGAGATCTCTGTACAAATTGAGCAAGAACCCTCAGCTGATGGGTAGGGGTCCTGCCCTTTGGAGGGACCTGAGGAAAAATGTGGCTGAAGGTGACAATTGTCCGTAGGCTCAAGAACAGGCTCCCATTTGTGCTCCATCCCCTGGGGGGCTAAGAATCTCTGATAGCTGTTTACACCTGGATGAGTCCAAAGAAGAGCCAGAATAGATCCCATTCTTAATGTGCCCATCTTGCCCCTCCTCTCCAGGCCAGAAGCATCTTAAAATGAGGTATTTTGCCACCCTGCATGAGAGAGAGCCATCTGCTGCAGAGTAGGGGGTGGCCCCTGTGCTGAGATGGTTCAGAGAGTTCTCTGTGTGTACCCTGTCCCTGGTTTAGAAGATGGGGCAGGGGCTTGTGTTGAGACACACGGTGAAAGCCCTGGCTGACAAGCATCACAAGCCTCTCTGAGTGGTCAGAGTATTTTAGACAGCTAAGGAAGTTAGAAATATAGATAATCAGACTGGGCTGGGCCCTGGAGGAAGTCAGTGCAGAAAATAGGAACACATTATTCTTGTGTCTGGAAGGACATTCCTTGAAGGCCAGGCCTCAAGATAAAGATGGAATGACTGTAACTACAAACTTCCCCAAGGGATGAACCATAATGACTGATATTCTAAACAGGCAGCAGTCATCTTGGGTGGGGACAAGACCTCCTGCCTTATCCCTTCCAGGAAAGGTCCAGAGCTTGCTTTCCCATTAGATCAATATAAGCAATTAGGAAAATGTTACTGGTTGATCATAGTTTTGTTCCACCTTATGGTTTTGTGCTCTTGCCCTGTAAAGCCTCCCCTGTAAGTGAGTCCATGCAACCCACTCTCCGGGTTCTGTCCCGTCCATCTCACATGGGAGCTGCCTATGCCTCGATAAATATTTCCTACTCTTAAGCTCCATTGTTCCTAGAATTCACTCTTTGGTTTTAGAGACCACAAACTCTCATATCAGATATCTCACAGGCTGAGAGTTATAATGTTTCTCTTGTATCACTTGATAGTCCTCTTATCATCCCTATATCACTTTGGAGGCCCTACAGTGGCAGGGCCGTGCAAGTGGGATTCAGGTGCATGAGCTGACCCCAGGGAGGGTAAGGAATGTTCAAATGAAAGCAGTGAAAGAGGAGTATCTGCTGCTGTAAAATGAATATGCATGTGGTATTTACAAGGGTGGCAAAAACACCATGGCCACGATGTCTGTGCCCAGCACAACAGAAGCATTTTGCACACACGCCTCATTTAACTCTAATAACTCTAGAGAATAGAAACTATCTTCCTATTTTATAGATGAGGAAAGTAAGGCCGAGAGTAAGGCCCATAAGTAACTTGCCCAGGTCACCCTGCTGATGACAGGTGGCAGAGTATTGATGGCACTGGGCACCATGTGAGGACAGTGGGAGCCAGGGAGCACTCCGCTGAACCCTACCCAACCCCCAGCCTTGGGGAGCCAATTTAAACACTTCTAGGACCCACGGGCCCCTTCCTTACTTGGTCCCTGCCTTTCCTTCTCATCCCATCTCTGCATTTCCTCCGTGGAACTTGATTCCACTCCTCCAATAAGCTGTTCCCACCTCCCTGCATGGAAATCCTTCCAGCTCCTTCTCCATCTCCCCCTCCCAACCAGAGATCTGCCTCATGGGCCTGCCTGCCAGGAGGCTGTGGCATTTGCCTGGTACCTTGTGAGTTGTGACAGTTTGCTCTTTCCTGCCATAGTCCGTGGGGCCACGATCCATGGGGCTAGTGAAGGAGTGTGAAGAGATTTCCCTTAACCCTCTGATAGTTCTCTGAAATGAAGTGAGAGGAGAGGAGCTAACAGGAGAGAAAGTTTCACACAGCCAACGTGCACCTGTGCCTGGGAACATGAAATAGGAGACTCAGAGAGGTTCAGATGCGCAAGGCTTAAATTCTTTCTTCTCAGCGGGGGGAGCTGTAAACCATTTTAGAATAGTAAATGATTTTTTAGGAGGAGTGAATAGGTCCAAAGAGCAGACCAGGGCCCTGGGAAGAGCTCCTGAGTTCTGTGGAAGTGATGATAAGTCACAGGAGGGTGAGAGGCACAGCTGCACAGTGCACAAAGGATGTCTTGTGAAACAGGTAGTCTTCCAAGGGATCTCCTGGAGTCCCCAGACAGACGAGAAGTCCACAGGGTGTGGTGAGGACTCTGATCTTTGGTCTCTTCTTTTCCTGATTATTTGATCAGGTTCTATCTTACTTCTTCTAGCAAGGGTGCTTTCCTTTATCATATAATGGAGCTTCAGAGAAACTTCAAGCTTTTATCTACTCTGGGGGGAAAGAAAGAGGTTCAGAGATAATCGAGAAATTGGGAAACTGCTGGTCAGAGGAAGTCAGAGACCTTGGTTCAGAGACATTTTCTCCAGCTTCGCTTCCTACTTTGGGACATTGTTTCCCAGCCCTAAGTACCAGGCCAGTGAGTCTTTTTCATTGAGACCAGTGGTGCTGGTTGGCATGGTGGGTGTCGAGCAACACGACTGAGATAAACAGACAATGTGGTCTGCATCCCCCTGGATGGTCAGTTTGCAGGAAATTCAGGAGAGGATCAACCTGGCACATATTCTAACCGAATTTACCTTTGTGTTCGAATGGGAACCTGAGGTAGAGGTGGGTTGGATGAGGGAAGGAGGGCTTAGAGTGGCAGGAAGAAATGGGGTGCCTGGGAGCCTTAGGCTGGGTGGTGCAGGTGGGTGATGTTGATGAATAAATGACAGAGTCTGCAGGACCTCAGTGGCCAGGCCCGGACAGAAGGAGGCCCAGAGTGGAGATGGGGAGGGACCCTCCCAACATGTAATGTGATGAGTCCCACTTACAACCAGATACACTCCTGTGCAGGCCCATTGTGGGGGAACACTCAAAGTCACACTGCAAAGCCCAGCTTGGGTTTCATTGGCTGTGAGACAGGAGACAAGACTCTTAAGTTCTTTGACCTTCTGTGGCTCTGCGGGCAGCTCCTCAGATCTGTGCAGATGACAAGTGATATTTGAGACTTAAAACATCCATTGTGAGAAGGCCCACAAAATTCTTGAAAGTTCTGGTACCGTGATGCCTGCCACAACCCCCACCCTCACCCGCACATCCACTCCTTACACTGTGAGAGATACTATCTGGTGTGGACAGCAATTTTCATGTCTGAGATGTCCTTCGAAAAGTGACCCAGGTTCCCTGCGGTGTTCTCCTCGGGCACCTCACTCTCAACCACTGTGAAGGGGCTGCACAGGGCAGGCTTCTCTCTGGCTAAGAGAACTTGGGATCAGCCAGAGGAGGTGTGTCACTCATCAAAATCTAGGTGCCAAGGATGGCAATTGTTGGGGTCAGATCACTGCCTTCTGGAGACACACACCAGTAGGGCAAGTCCTTCAGAGCACCAGGCCTGGCTCTAGACAGGGCTTGGACTGCCACCCACTGCGCTTCCTGTCTGTGGCCCAGCAGGGCTGACTCACACCCCTGCTACTTTCATCAAAATGCAGGTGGAGCATGCTTCAAGGCAGGCCTTCCTGCCACTAAGCTGTTGTTTTATCTAGAATTTTAAAAAGTGATTGTCTCAGTGTGGGCCCTGCCAAGAACTGTCAAAGATCAAATAAAAATAAACACTAACAAATGTGCTTTTAGTTTTATATAAAAAGAAAAGTAGCTGGAACTCTATAAGGATACTGCTTTCTGTTCACTGTGACTCACCAGGAGAGGAACTCGAGGCACTAATTCCGCCTGATCCTGTCCCCCGGCTCCTCCTTTAGACGTCCACCACCATTATCATCACTACTAACTGTGGTGCCCCTGTGCTTGTGTGCTGTCTCTTAGTTGCCCCAGAGGCTGTATCATTAGAATCCCCATTTGAGAGGTAAGAACACTGAGCCACCAGGCTGAAGCCACCATCAAGGAAGAGGAGTAGGCGGCACATTGGCACCCGTGGTGCCTGTGTCCAGGGCCCTCTCTTCACCTGGAGCCATGATCTCTTTGTGCCATTTCCACTGTGCTCTCTTCTGATGAAGTGAAATCCAGGAGGAAGAGCAGGCCTAGCACAGAGTCCAGGGAACTCATTCCCAAGGTCATCTGCGCAGGGCTCAAACTTCCGCCAAACTCCTACGATTGAGACTCCTCACTTTACAGCTTTTTTCTGGCTTTTTATTCTACCCATTTCCTACTGGATGAATTGTACTGATAGTTTGATGACGGAAAGTGGGGAAGATGGGGTTGATGTGGAAGAAAATGAGCAAAATAAATTTAAGTAAACAGAAGTTTCAAGAGTATTGTCTCAGATACAGTGTTGAGTTGGGAACTGGTCAGATCAGTTTCTCTTTTGAGCCTTGGTCTTGTTCTGGGTCCCGTGAACTTTAACAGGTGCCAGTTTGTGCCCAGGACTGTCCTAGGTCCATGTAGTCACCATCTCATTGAATTCTGACGGCACCATGGTTGCCACTGTGTGCTTTGGGACCTGTGATCTGGTTCCCAGCATGATAGTCACACACATGGGACAGACTGACTAAGCAGAGGTGCCCTGCATGGCTTTGTCCTCTGGAGCCACAGAGCCCAACACCCATCTTGAATGTCAGTGAAGGAGGGGTCAGACATCCATCAGTCACAGTTTTCTCATCAGTAAAAGGTACAGTGTGTTATCCTAGCACTTGGGAAGCTAAAGCAGGAAGATCACTGGAAGTGTGAGACCAGCCTGGGCTATGTAGTGAATGTAGGGTCAGCCCGAACTACATAGCAAGATTCTGACTCAAAAACAAACTAAAATTAAAATGTGTTAAGCGGAAATCTGCAGAGAATAAAAATGCTTAAAAGTGTTTCTGAGTGGAAAACTTATACTCACACAGAAGGCTGCACACAGATGTTTACAGTAGATTTAATCATAATTGTCTTAAACTGGAAGAAACTAAGATGCCCTTCAGCAGGTGAGGGAGAAATAAACTGCAATATCTGTACAGTAGAACATTACCAGAGCCAAAAAAGAACTCTCAAGTCATGAAATGATGAAGAAACTAATTGCATATTTAGGTGAAAGAGGCTACTCTGAAAAGGCTACAGTTTACTGTATGACTCCACCTGCAGTAAGTCCCTGACATACAAAGGAGGCCCATGCCAGGAAAAGGTTTGTGGGTCCAATTCATTCATTCATAAATCTGATATAGTGACACAAATATGCAATGTAAAGTATAAAAAAACAAACAAACACAGGGCTGGGAATTTAGCTCAGTGGTTCCAGCGCCTGTCATGCAAGCGAAAGGACCCGGGTTGATTCCCCGGTAACCACATACCATACTGGGTGTGGAGACTCACGCCCAGCAGCAATAAGTACCACATACCACAGTGCCAGGCGTGGTGGCTCATGCCTGTAAGCCCAGTACTCGGGAGGCAGAGGCAGGAGGATTGCTGTGATGTGAGTTGGAGGCTGAGCTCAGGGCCAGCCTGAACCACAAAGCGAGACCCTGCCTCAACAACAACAACAACAGCAACAAAAAACCCCAAACACACACAAGTGCAGTGAGGCCCGGACTGGACCAACTATGGACACTGTCACACTGCACAGTGAGCACACAGCAGCATAGCTGTGACTGTGTCCAGCAGACACATGAGCTGCTTCTGTGATCTCTTTGCACCTGTCTGTCAAAGTTGGCAGCCCACCTGTCAGTGAGTCAGGGACTTGCTGTATATAATGTTAGGGGAAAGGCAAAATTATGGGGAGAATAAAAGGTCAGTGGCTGGTAGAGATGGGGGAGGGAGGCACAAGTGGGAGGAGCATAGAGGTGTTTAAGGGCAGGAGACCTTTTTGCAGGTTGTTGCAGGGACAGGTACCACATGGTGGGGACATTTTTTGAAGCCCCTAGAATGAACACCAGCAAAGTGTGAGACCAGCTACTTAAAGCTGTGGACTTTGAGAATCAGTGACAAGTCAATGCCGGCTCATCATCTGTAGCTAATGTACCTCCCGTGAGGGGTGGTGACAGTGGGGATTCTTGGGACAGAGGGCATATGGGTGTTCTCCACTTTCTGTTCTATTTAGTTAAGAAACTAAAACTGCTTTAAAACTAAAGTTTATTAATTTTAAAACATTTACAAACTAAACAATAAAGGGCTGGGGATTTAGCCCAGTGGTTCTGGCATCTGCCTGGCAAACATAAGGTCCCGAGTTTGATCCCCGGTAATCACATACCACAATTCTGAGTGTGGTGGCTCACACCTGTAATCCCAGCTCTTGGAAACAGAGACAGGAAGATTGCTGTGAGTTGGAAGCTGGCCTGGGCTACATAGTGTGTTCAGGGCCAGCCTGAACTAAAACAAAACAAAACAAAACAAAAAACACCCCTAAACAATAAAAGAAATACAATCAAGCCATAGAACAAGAAGGAAGGTCTGTCTGCACTGATAAAGATTCTGCCAATGAGGCCCCCCAGGCGACCCCCACATCGGACCTGGCCACAGCCCTTAGGTGGGTGTTCCAAACGAAGATCAGCAGAAACTTCTCTTCACAGGATTCCCCAAGGGCAGAGATTCCCCAGCAGACTCAAGCATGTACACTTACCCTGACATAAAAATGAAAAATTCTTCTGCAGTTGCTGACCGCGCAGCAGACGGCTCCCACGTGGCTCCCAGCGCATTCCTTCCAGCCTCCCTGCCAATGCTTCTGACCCCGTCCTTTTCCCATGACAGAAACACATGTTCCCATGAAAGAAAATCTGCTCTGGATGTAGAAGGCCTGGGGAAAATGTGACAAGATGAACATAGGCTCTGTGCCTTGGGCCCATGTGGCCCAGAGTTATTCCAATTTGTCCACCTCCACCGTGAATTCCTACGACTTACATCCACAGACTCCTCTCCAAGGGCAGGATGGGGGCAGTGCCCTGTCCTCATAATGAAAATCAGAGCTGCTCCCTCCAAGCAGCTGCCTCCCTCTCCCCATCAAAGGCTGAACCTAGGACCTTCCACTTGTGAGGAAGGCGTGGTGCCACCGAGCTTCGTCCCTGGCCTCTCCTGGACTCTTGGACAACACTTCTTTGTCTCCTGCTTTGTCCGCCCACCTCAGGCTCACCTGTCTGAGTACATGCTCACCATCCTTCCATCCATCACCCTGCCACGCCTTCTTGCCTGTTCAGGCTGCTGAATCTGGTACAACCTGCTTATGCAAGGACCCTTCTTTCACTAGTTCATTCTATAACTTTACTACTTCCTCTTCACCAAGGAAAAATCTACATGAACCCTCCACACACACTTGCTCTTAGTTGACTTAAAAATCAATAATTTTGGAGATTACACACCAAGCAGTATGTTATTAGTATTCCACTAGCTTCACTGTGGACGATGCCTCTGACGTGCAGGAAATGTGGAAGCACTGATTCTTCACTCAAGCTTACACAGGTCTGATGGGTGAGGGAGTGAGGGGGAAGACCAGAGATCTCTGTCAGCACGGTGTTTTTGTCTCCTTTGCTGCCTTAACCTTGGAGTCAGATTCTACTCACCTCTCACGTAGACATGTTGATCGCTTGAGAACTGTTTTGTCCTCAGCTATAATGTGGGGGTAACTTGACCTAAACTTGTATAGCCTCTTTCTTTCCCTTCAAAGCTAAACACTAGCAGCTACCATGACCGGGAACTCTGGAAGCTAAGAACACATGAAAAGTCTAGATTATCTCTGCCTATTCTGAGGAAGACATGAATATTTCTCCCTTTAATTAGTCTAAACTTCTCTCCCATTATTCTTTTTTTTTTTTTTTTTTTAAGGTTTTTGGAGACAGGTTCTCGCTTTGTGGTTCAGGCTGGCCCTGAGCTCAGCCTCAAACTCACATCACAATCCTCCTGCCTCTGCCTCCCGAGTGCTGGGATTACAGGCGTGAGCCACCACGCCCGGCACTGTGGTATGTGGTACTGGTTGCTGCTGGGTGTGGGTCTCCACACCCAGAATTGTTATGTGGTTACCGGGGAATTGAACCCGGGTCCTTGCGCTTGCGAGACAGGCGCCGGAACCACTGAGCTAACTCCCCGGCCCTCTCTCCCATTACTCTTTACCTATATCAGTAACTACTCAACTCCCTTGGAGGAGGAGCTGATGTGTGAGCAGAGCTCTGATTTCTCTATTCTTTGATGACTGAAGAAAATCTTTCATTTCCTCCAACTCTTAGGCATTGATTTTTCCATGAGATGAGCTTCTGGACCTGAGTTCTGCAACATGATCACTAATTTTATGTGCCAGTTAGGCAAGGCGAAGGGATGCCCAGACATCTGGTAAAGTGTTTTTCTCTGAGCATGTGTGTGAGCTTGTTTCTAAAAGATATTAGCATTTGAGTTGAGAGCAAGTGAAGAAGGAGCCCTCGCGACTGCAAGTGAGCCTCTCTGATGTGCCGAGAGCACAGACCAAACAGATGGCAGCGTTCATTTGCTTTCTCTCTATGGGATTGGGGAATCAGCATTTCTGCTTCTTGGGTCTTCAGATTTGGACAGGAATGAGAACCTGCTTTCCCGGGGCTCTGGCTTACAGATGACAATGGTAGGACTTAGCCTCAATCATTCAGGCACAAGTTCCCCCCTGTAGTACATCTTTCTGTATTTCTCTTTATTCCGTTAGTTCGGTTTCTCTGGAGAAAACTGTCATGTACAGTGAGTGAACTGGCATCTTGCATTTAGGTGCAGAACACTTAAAATACTTATTACAGAGCTAGGACAGAAGGAAAGGATGCATTGCAAGTGTGGCTATGAGGAGGGTGTATCCACTAGGGGGTGAACTGATATCGTGTATCTCCAGGTCAGTGTCAGCCACCTAGGTATGAAATGGACCCATGCCTGGAGGAGGTACAGGTGAAAGAGTGAATGAGTGAGTCTGACGGCAGAAGGGACGGCATCTTCTTTTCCCTGTACAGGGCTCAGAACCCGCCTGGCGCCTAGAGTCCCTTTTCTGCTTTAACCACAACTCCCATTCTGTGCACACCACCCTCACTGACCTGCTTGTTTGTTGGTAGTTTCTCCCGCTAAAATGTAGATGTCGTGAGAGCAGGGACCTCACGCAGACTCTCTGACACAAGGTGTGACTAGGACTTGCATGGGTCAGGAATGAATGGAAACGGAGGGGCCGTGAGGACACGTCTGCAGACCCCTGCAGCTGTGCCCAGTATTTTGCCTATTCTACAGGAAGCAAATGCTGCCCCTGGCTCTAGCTGTTTTAAAATATGAGACTATTTTAGGACCCCTGGGACAGAAGAGTATCACCTAGGAGTAGGGACACTTCTCTGATCTACCTAGGGGTCAGGTGTCCTTTCCCACTGTTTCCATTTTCTCTTGTTCCCATTATAGATTAGCAGGACTAATTAGCAGGACTCTCTCCTGGAACACAAGGCTATGACCTGGTTTAAACTTCTGTTTACTTGTCCATGGTGACAAACATGAGTTCTAGGGGTCTTCCCTATCATGGATGCTGGGCCACACAGACCTACCTGGGGCAGAGCCTGGAAATGTTAAAAGGCAGGGTGACTGAGTCCCTCAGGTGAGAGAACCCCGCCTGAGAGGTCAGACCTGCCCCAACTTACACAGGCTCTCTCCCTGCCTCCCAGGAGGAGATGCTGGGCTCTGGAGTAATTTCAGTTTCTCTGGGGTAGCAAGGATGATTAGTTATGGCCACCTCTGTCTTCCTCTGTTCCAATACCCAGGAATCTCCCATTATCAGCTGCGTTCACAGGCTCTGATGCGAGGTACTTTCTCCTTACACAGACTGACCAAGTGTCTTGCCTACTCTGACGTCTGGTTGAAGCTGATGGATCCTGGGGAGAGATGGGAATCAGACCCAGAGGAGGGTGCTGGCCGAGTGTAATGGAGTCTAGCAGAGGCAGAGGTGGGTGCTGAGCGACTACTTCAGCATCCACAGCTGCTGGGCCACTTGCATAGAAAGTCACTTTACCCCCCTCCCCAGGCTATGCTGTCAAACTAGCCTTTGGGAGCTCAGTTAGTTTCTGTCTGTCAGTGTAGCAGATGTATGTTCTACCTGACTAGATTTAATGTTTCATACTTTGTTCTATTCATATGTTTTTTAATAAATAAAAGGAAATAGCTTTTATCATCCCCATCCAATCCTATTCTTCTTACCTCTCTATCCAAGGACCACCTTTGCTATTTGTGTGGTGTGTCCTGTTTTGATACACTATGTATATATGAATCCACAAGCAATATACATTGTTTTACAAATCTTTGAGATTTTTACAGATGATGGTGTAGTATATATTTTTCTATAACTTTGTTTTTCACTCAGCTTTTTTTTTTTTTTTTAGCTCAACTACATTGAGATACATATGTATGTGTTGGTCTATATGTCTATGTGTATATATGTGTATATGTATATGTGGGTTGCCATGGGTGATGGGGTCTGGGCCACATTTCCCGGTTCTTGTGGATGACAAAGAATTGAATGTTGGGGTGCCGGGCATCTAGCTCAGTGGTTCTGGCACCTACCTTGCAAGCACAAGGGCCGGGGTTTGATCCCGGTAACCACATACAACAATGACAGGCATGGAGACTCACGCCCACCAGCAATCAGAACCACATACCACTGTGCTGAGTCTGGTGGCTCATGCCTGTAATCCCAGCACTCAGGAGACAGAGGCAGGAGGATTGCTGTGATGTGAGTTTGAGGCTGAGCTCTGGGCCAGCCTGAACTATAAAGTGAGACCTTGTCTCAAAAAACAAACATACAAACAAACAAACAAAAAGAATTGGATGTTGCACACAGTGGTATGGAAAAAGCAGCTAAATTTAATATGGGTTAAAAGGCAAAGGCATGTTCAGAGCAGTTGGTCTCATGCCAGGGGCAACAAGAGTGGCATGCATAGAAAACATAATGGCACAGGCAGAAAGGAAAAATGGTATAGGCAGAAAAAATTGTGATGGTAATAAAAAGAAAGAAACAAAGCTTATGTATATAGGGAGGGGGAGGTTGTAGAACGGATAGGGGAATGGGAAAAAATGAGAATCAAGTCATGTCATATATGGGTACAAATTGTCAATATTGAGTGTGATTATGATTATGTATATAAAATGTACCTATTTCACAATAAAAAACGACAGAGGCACAGAATGGCTTGGGCTTAAGGATTGGCAATGTGCATCTGGCCTGGGGCATCTCCCACTGGATCTTTCAGAACATGATTGATGGGGTACTGAGTCAGGTCAGCGGTATTCACTGAACATGTCCTTTTCCATCTCTGTCTTGTGGGCTCCAGGACAAAGGTTGGTGGGTTTGGCCTTGGAGCATTGCTCAAGTTCAGGTGGATAGAAGGAGTGGTCTTATAGCCCACAATAGTACCATCAATCTACTTTATCTCTGCTGTATTCTACCATGAGAAGATTTCAGTGTGTTGCTCTGCTTCCTAAGTGATGGACCCCCTGGTGAAGAGCTCCTTGTTGATTTGTAAAATGGGCATCATTGCAGAGCCTGTGTAAAGGACATAAGTGAACATACCTGGAGGCAGGAAATTAGAGTGTGACAGACTAGCCGAAGGAGTAAGTGTGATCAGTTGATCCTATAGTTCCAGGACACATGAGCAGAACATTTCCCGAAACCTATCTGGAAGAGGAAGTTAATATGACCACTTGTCTTTCACGAGCATATGGGTCTCTACCCACTGTTTCTACCACATAGTAACAACCCAGAGACCCAATATTTTCAAATATGACCCAATTGCTAGATACAGACTTTTATGTGTTTAACCATAAGGATCCAGGTGAAGATGAAGCAACAGGTTCATTCCTTCTTTCCTGGGAGTGGCCAGTTTCTACTGGATCTGGATACCTAATTTGGACTAATGGCAAAGGCTTTAAATGCGGCTCTCAAAAATCCTGAGTCTATCTCCCTACAGTGGACAAAAGTGACTGACAATGCATTTGGAAAAATAAAATGACCTTACCCAGGCTCCAGGACTGGGAATACCTGACTTAAGAAAACTCTTCTTCCTCTACCTATCAGAAGAGAGAGGAACTGTTATGGATGTTTTGACCAAAAGGCTAGGAATTTTGCAAAGTGCATTCTTTTCAAAAAAGTTAGATGGAGTGCTGCTGGATGGCCACCCTGCCTGAGGGCAGTAGCAGCTTCAGCTCTGCTAACAGAATAAGCTATGAAACTAGGGGCAAGGGATTTGGCTCAAGTGGTACCATGCCTACCTTGTAAGTCCAAGGGTCTGAGTTTTGATCCCTGGTACTAAAAAAAAAAAAAAAAAAAAGCTCTGAAACTAACTTTGGGGCAAAAACTAGAAGTCTTGATAACCAATCAGAGCTTTTCTTTTGAGACAAAGTCTTGCTATGTAGTTTAGGCCGGCCTTGAACTCTTTATGTTGCCAAGGCTGGCTTTGAACTTGCCATGGATCTCCTTCCTCCGTCTATTGAATTCTTGGGTTATAGGTATGTGCCACCATCCCTGGATCAAAGCTATTCTTTAGACTAAAGGTTCCTTGTGTTGACAGAGGCATAGCTTACCAAATATTAGGCTATATCCTTAGACAGCTCTGAGGTTACTATAAAGACTCACACTGCTACTTTTATTACTGCCTCTTTATGCCTACTGGCTCAGGGTCTACCCCCTCTTGAGAACAGGTGATTCCCCATACCTAAGCAAGTAGGCAGGACATCAGTGACCTGCTTCTGCAAGATGCTGAGGAGGTATGGTTCACTGGTGGAAGTAGCTTTATCGAAAAAGGACATCAAAAGGCAGGTTATGCGTCAGGGATTTAACTCAGTGGTTCTGGCATCTGTCTTGCAAGCACAAGGTCATAAGTTCAATCCCTGGTATCAAAAAATTTAAAAAGCAAGTTATACAGTTTTCATTTCACAGCAGGTCATTGGGGGCTAACCCCTTTCTCCCAGAGACCTCTGCTCAAAAAGGCAGAGCTTATAACTTTGACTTAGACACTGACATGCCTATAAGCAATTTATAAAGAAAACAGCTTGCTGACTAATGAAATAAAGCACAAAAAATAAATTCTACACTCCTAGAGGCAGTCCATCTTCCCAAGCAGATCCCTGCAATTCATTGCAAGGGTCACCAAAGAGACATGTTTGAAGTCTCCTTGGGAAATCAAAAGTCTGATGGAGGGGCAAAAAATGTAGCTTTGCAGCCCCTCTAGACCTTACCCTTATTGCCTGTTCCCAAGGGACCATTTAAACTGGTTCTTCTGCAAGAAACACATTAGAAAGCTACAAAAATTCTGTATGGGAAATAGTCACTGGAATTTTCTCAGGACTAGGAAGAAGGTGACTGCTGGGAACCTCTGGGACTCTGTCAAAGAACAAGACACCAGTACTACTTCAGATGTTTTTTTCTTTTTTTTTTTTTCAATCCAGCTGGTGATGCAAAAATATCTTGAGATAGGAACATAAATCCCATTAGGTAGGGCCTGTCACCTCTTTCTGCAGGAAGTAGCTGTGTGAGTTTGGATACCTCCATTTCTTCAGCACCCTATAAAAAATTATGGAGATTTATATCTGTCAGGAGGAAACAAAACAGTAAAGGATGGCAAAGTGACTGGAGAAATGGGTAGTGGAAGTTGATCACAGAGTTCCAAGACACATGCACAGAATAGTTCCCAAACCCTTGTACTTGGGAATCATGGGAATCAGTGATCTCTTCAATTTTTCCTGCAAAAGCTGGAGCAGGTTTTTTTTTTTTTTTTTTTTTTTAGGTTTTCGGAGACAGGGTCTCGCTTTGTGGTTCAGGCTGGCCCTGAGCTCAGCCTCAAACTCACATCACAATCCTCCTGCCTCTGCCTCCCGAGTGCTGGGATTACAGGCGTGAGCCACCACGCCCGGCACTGTGGTATGTGGTATTGGTTGCTGCTGGGTGTGGGTCTCCACACCCAGTATTGTTATGTGGTTACCGGGGAATCAAACCCAGGCCCTTGTGCTTGCAAGACAGGCGCCGGAACCACTGAGCTAACTCCCCGGCCCTGGAGCAGGTTTTTGATAGGATGGCCTCAACCTGACGTCAGCCTGAGGAGTGGGAGATACACAAGATGGTGGCCACAGAGGTCCTGCCTTACAGTGGTTCACTCTCACATTGTAGAGTATACTTCTTTTCCCATTTTCACACGGCCCAAATTTCCTCAGCAGAGCATGCTTCTCTTCCTAACTTTACTAAATTTTAAAATCTGGATGCCTTTGGTGCTCATCTTGAGAAATTCTTTGTTCAGGATAGAAAAACCCAGAAACCACTTCTAGAAGGACATTCTAGTGCTCTAGAGCCTAGTAATTATTTCATGTAGCCTTTTGACACAGAGCCATCTCAGGACCCGTCACAGGGAGTTTCTCCAGCCTCGAGGATAAGTATGATGCAGGATTCACTATTCCCAGGCTCTTCTCCAAGTCCAGTGATGTGGTTCTGTGAATGAGTCTGCACTGGGGGCTCCACGCTAGGGTTACAATGGCTTTAAGAAGCCTAATAGAGTGTCCTCCACAAATTGCCAGAGGTAGAATGGAAAAAATAAAACCTAGGCAGAAAAGAGACAAGGAAATTGAAATTTTAAAATTGCACTTAACTGCAGCTTCAATACATAAACCTTACTCAAGCCTTTTTGTTTTTTTTCCAGGAAACTCATTTAAAAAATTCCTAAAGATATAATAAGCCTATAAATTAGGCTCTAAATCTGTCCTTCTCACATGTAAATTGCATTATCTTCACTCTCAAGGAAGTAGCAATATTGGTGGGTAGCATATCCCAGCTTCACACACAGAGAGGGCTTACATTCTGACATTACCTATCCTATGAGTAACCTGACAGACAGTAGGAATGTATATTCTAGATCACACACACTGAAGATACCCCAGAGATCTTTTAAGTATACCTAACTCTGGCTCTGGTGCAATATTTGTCATTCTTCTCTGAGCACATACATTCCATTCTAGAATGTGTCTTAAACCCATCTCATTGGATAAGAGGTGTCCTGATTTTTTTTTTTTTTTTTTTTTTTAGCAAAACTCAGCAAATCTGAACACTTATTCTACCTAAGGACGAGGTAAGTTCCTTGTTTCAGCCTCAGGGACCTTCTCAGATCCAGCCCAGTGACATCATTATATACTATCCACTTTTGAATGAAACTTTCTGAAATTGTGACTTGTCCCCAAAAGCAACTCAATCTTCTGTTGGGTCAAAAATCTATGTTCTCAGAAGTTTCACTATTTTGGTCCAAAGCTGCCTGCTGGGGCCATGCAGAGCCTGTCCCTGGCTTTGATACTCAGCACGTTCCCTGTATAAGGTAGTCCTTCAGCTCCGGCCTCCTCCTGTCTGCATTCTCTACAACAAACAGCCACGGTTTAAGGACAAATTGCAGTCTTCTTTGAATGTGGGTTGCCATTCTGTTCATTTTAGGTAGGTGCTTCTATTTCCAATATTAGGCAGGAAATTCCTTCACAGGTTGGGTTCTAGCTGAAATGTTTGAGACTGTAATATGCAAGAAATAAGCATGGAGTACCGTCTGTGGAAGTTTAAGTACAAACAGCTTGTGTGGAACATCTGCTAGTTTTTCTGATTGTGTTCTTTTTCTCCTTCTCAACTTTTCTTGAAACTGTCCTTTTGTCCAGAAGTTCTGATGGGCACCCAGATAGCCATTTCTTCCGTCATAGCCCTGCTTCCTATTGTAGCTCAACAGACTAGCCAAGTGGTTAAAACCTCAACACACCCACTTCTGAAATCCTCCAGTCTTCTATGATGGTCTCTGGGCCCCAACTCTTTGATGGAGACAATTAATTATCTCTCTGTTCTATGTAGATTGCCACTTTATAGGCAGACATATACGAAGTCAGATAAGGCTAATCCCTTGAGAGTCAGGACAAAGGTAAAACATGTCTCAACATGTGGAGACACATCTGTTGGAGACCAGGACTGGAGATAAAGATGAAAGGACCAAGCTGTATACTTCTGCTAAGGACAGATAAGCAGTAGGACCTGGGCTAATTCTAGATAGACACTATCACCTAAGTGACTATATTTGTAACCATATTGATTGGTTGTAGCTTTAACCCACATTGTACACATGTAGGTTTTTTTTTGTTGTTGTTTTGTTGTTGTTTTTGAGACAGGGTCTTGCTTTGTAGTTCAGGCTGGCCCTGAGCTCAGCCTCAAATCACAGCAATCCTCCTGCCTCTGTCTCTCAAATGCTGGGATTACAGGCGTGAGCCATCACACCTGGCACTGTGGTATGTGGTTCTGATTACTACTGGGCATGAGTCACCACAGCTGGCATTGTTGTATGTAGTTACTGGGGATGGATCCCAGGCCCTCGCACTTGTAAGGCAGGAGCTGGAACCACTGAGCTAAATCCCTGGTCCTCCCATGTGGTTTTTACTCTCTCAAATTTCCCAGTAAATGGAGGTCCTCAGCTACCCATTCAGGAGCCTCTTGTCTCTCAGGAGCTGTCCTCTCAAGAGGTATTTCCTTCTCTGAAGCTCCGTTGTTCCTAGAATTCCTTATTTGATTTTAGAGAACATGAATTTGACATATCAGACACCCACAAGTTGGGAATTATAATATTTTCCTATATCATTTGGAGTTTCTATTTCATCTCCTATATCATTTCTGTATCAATTTAAGTGTCAAGCTCAGCTTTCTGGTTTCTTGACCTTTTAGGTTGGAAGTAAGAAGTCCTAGTTTCAAAGTTGTTGATCTCTTGAAAGGAGTAGATACACATCTAAGAGCTGCTCATAGTCTTGAGTTTTCTTGAGAAGCAGAGAAAGCCAGTAGAGAGAAGAGGAAAGGAGTGTGAATAAGAGGAGAATTTCAGAGTGTTGAAGGAGCAGAGGTGAGGGAAGGAGGGAGCATCCCAAGGAAAAAAATGCCCCTAGTTTCCATCTACTCGAGGACAAGAGCTGCATCTTGGCTTACAAGTCATCCTGGATATACCTCTTTTCTTTTAGTGATTCTGGTTACGTTTCTGTTTCTTATAACCATGCAAGAGTCTTGATTCATGTGGACAGGGAGTCATGCCAACTGTATTGCTAAAAATGATCATCTGACCCATGTCAAAACCACATCTGTTCCCTCATGTTCCCCTGTGGCCCCTCTACCCTGGTGTCCTCAAATGACCATTTCTGTAGTTTTTAAAATCTTGAACCACGCATGACAGAGAAGGTAGGAGGACGTAAGAATCAATAAAATGTTGGAGCCAGAAAGGTAGCTCTGTCAAAAATACAAGAAAGGCCAAGTCAATACCCTGTTAAAGGGCCAATCTGGACTTGGTTAGGGACCCCATTCCACAATTCCATCTGTCCCAGAGAGAAAGAAATCCGCTTCCAGATGGGAGGCATCTGTGCTTCTAACTGATTCCTACAGATTATGTAACCAGAAGAACCATCCAGCCCAAGGTTTCAGGAAATACACTGATGTCTGGACCTATTTCCACTGGTCACATCCAGCTGCTTGAGAAGGAAGTGCACTTCTTTACCTTCCTGGCCTCATCTCCAGGTGCCCAGTGTGCCTGAGGTCAAGGCTCTGGCAGATTCCGTGTCTGAAGAAAGGGCCTTCTTCTTGGTTTGTTGATGACTATCTCTTTAGAATTCCTTCAATAAAAGTAATAATCCCAACTGTTTATGACCCAGTCATCTCCCTAAAGCCCCACCTTCAAATACCATCATGGTGAGAAGTAGTTTTCAACATGTGATCTTTAGTGGGACGCAAACCTTACACAAGAACCAACTCCCAGTATACTTCTTTGTATATTAAGAGGGCAGCAGTCAAACAGCATGGCTGGGCCAGCCATCTACCACTAGGTATGGAACCAGCAGTTCCCATCAGACTTATTTTCTCACCAGTCCAGCTCATCATTCTTTATTTTGAGACAGAGTCTTGCTTTATACTTCAGGCTGGTCCAGACCTCCCCAGGTAGCTCAGGCTAGCCTCACACATACAGCAATCCTTCTGCCTCTGCCTCCTAAGTGCGGGGATTATAGGCATGAGCTACCATGCTCAGCACTGTGGTATGTGGTACTGATTGCTGGTGGGCATGAGTCACTACACCCTTCATTGCGGTATGTGGTTACTGAGATTGAGGATTGAACTCAAGACCTTGCACTTGCAAGGCAGATGCCAGAACCACTGAGATAAATCCCCGGCCCAACCCACCACTCTTAAAGAAACCCAGGTTGGCTGCTGAGTTGCTATAGAAAGGGCTTCTTGGTTGGATTTCTTTTTCTTCTGAACAGAAATTAACCACATAATTTGGCCAGAAGTCTTGGTCAGTGGTTGTAAAACTTCCAACTTCTGGGAAGGAAAAAGGTATTTTGCAATGTTTTTGTGGTCACTTGCAAGGTACCATGATTTTTCTTTGGCAACTTCTCTTTTATCGTGTCCTTTCATCTTAGAAAGGAAGAGTTTGAAATGGATTGCTGATGTCATCCCTGATGTTTCCAAAGAGCTCTGTTTTTCTCTCTTACATGGTGGTCAAGCTGCATGCTTACGACGTGCTAGGTACTTTATGTATATTATTTAATCCTCTTTATAAGCCCATTAGTAGATAATATTACTTATAGTATAAGGAAAACTGAGAGTTTACATTTGCCTCATTCCAAAACTTGACCAAAATTGACATGTCTACCATGGTTTAGACATTTGTCTTTCACTGTCAAGCCTTCTCATATCCACCTAAGAGGATACTTTTTCCTAGTCCTGATTTCCCAATTCCTAGCTCTGGTGTTTTCTGCAAGGTGGGCTGAATAATGTCCTTCCCCTGATGTGTCTTCATCTTCTTGGCATTATGAATATATTGCCTCAAATGACAAAAGAGACTTTTTGGAGTGAGTGAATTAAGGATATATGAATGAGGAGATCATTGTGTATTATCTGATGTGCTCAGTGGAATCAGAGTTCTCTGGGAAGGGGACAGGTGGGTTGGAAGGAAAGAGAGGAGATGTGGTCATGGAAGCAAAGGATTTAGAGATGGACAAAGAGGTCATTAGCTGGGGAGAACAGGTGGCCTCTGGACATGACAAAAGTTAAGAAAGCCGGCTTCCCCCCAGGACCTGTAGAAGGAATGCAACTTTTCTCACATCTTGACTTTAGCTTACAAGACCTGCTTTGTATTTTTGAGCTTCAAAATTGTACAATAATAAACTTATTTGGGAAAAGTCACTTGGTTTATGGTGATTTGTCAAAAGAGCCACAAGAGACTCAGTCTGTGTTGGAAGTTCTTTCCCTGCATCTGTGTCCACTGCCACTTGCTTTTCTGGAAGCACTGAATTCAAGTCAGTAGATAAACTGTGAGCACTTACTGTATTTTGAGCATTTTGTTGCTGTGGGAAGCAATACATACTTGTACCAGAGAGAAAATATGCCTAAGCTTTTATGTTTCTGGAGATTCTAGCCCTAAGCCTTTCACAAAAGAGCGAATCCAGCTTGGTGGTGCACACCAGTAATCCTAGCATTCTGGGATGCTGAGACAAGAGAATAACAATTTCAAGCCCAGCCTGGGGAATTTATTGAGACCTTGTCTCAAAGAAGTTGATTTGTAGCTTGTTGCAGAAGCCCTGGATTTTTTCTCCAGTACTGCTTTAGAAAAAAAAAGTAATATAAAACACAAATAAATTTACTAAACTTTTATGAGTGAAACTAGAAATAAGAATCCCTTGATTTTTAAATGAATGGCAGCAATGATGAAAATTTCTTCAAATTTAACTCCCAGTGATGAAGAAGAGGGAGAAAAGGAGGCAGCTCAGCTCAGGAGATGTAGCAGTGGGGCGAGCTAGGGAGAGGCTAGAGGGAGGTGGATATTTTGCAGTCAAGAGTCTGGGAGGGGGCCGGGGAGTTAGCTCAGTGGTTCCGGTGCCTGTCTCGCAAGCGCAAGGACCCGGGTTCGATTCCCCGGTAACCACATAACAATACTGGGTGTGGAGACTCACACCCATCAGCAACCAGTACCACATCCACAGTGCCGGGCGTGGTGGCTCACACCTGTAATCCCAGCACTCGGGAGGCAGAGGCAGGAGGATTGTGATGTGAGTTTGAGGCTGAGCTCAGGGCCAGCCTGAACCACAAAGCGAGACCCTGTCTCCAAAAACCTAAAAAAAAAAAAAAAAAAAATGAGTCTGGGAGGTGGTAGGATGAGTTGGTCTTCTGCTGGTCTCTCTGAGTTATGATCTCTTATTCTTGCCTTGGAACTAATTTAAATGAGCTACCCATTTGGTTGAAATGGGCTTTATCCTTATTGCCTGACCCAGAAAACAAAGTAGGTGACAAAAACGTAGAATGATTAGAATTCCTGCTCTTGACACCAAGGTATGGGTGGGCGCTGGGTTGTTGGTGACAGGCAGCTTGCTAGGAGAGTTTAGTTGTACCATCCTACCCCTGGATGTGACAGCTGCATCCTTTTAACATGCAAATCTCAGCGATCACCTGCTTCAGAGTTCCTGGGGGACATGCTGGGATTCTCAAAGCCATCCCTTGATTCTGATGTCACCTATGATTTGTAGAGTGAGCAAAATAGCTTTTCTCTTTACTTGAAAAAGTTGTTCATAGTATTAACTGAGAAATTTTACAAGCTTAATTAATAAACAATGAAATTTTGGGCCTTAGTACACCCATACTGAACAAACTGATTCTTACAGTTAACTTTCCTGTAATAGAGATTACAAAACAGTCTGGATAAAAGTTATCTCAGGATTACCCTTTATTAACTATTATTAAGAATTTTATGACAGCTGCAGCATACATTAACTTCAATAAATTAAAATTTATTCTTCTGTTCAGCACACATATCAGAGCTTATGCAACTCTCATTGATAGTATGTGGCTCTGAAGAGCCTAATGATGAAAAAAAACAGAGGTGGTGGACTTTGCCTAGAAGACTTTTGGGAATCAGAATAATCCATAATAATAAAGTGATTCTTGTACAAGATGTTTCCCCACAGTCTCATACTTAGTGGCCTAAATGTCAGCAATTTGATTGTTTTATAACCTAATGAGGCTATGGAAACTAATCCTTTTAGTAGATATTTTTTTTGTGTGTATAAGTGTGCTATACATTACTGGTATCACCTAACTTGTGAAGGAATTCTGTAAATAAGTAGCTAACTGCACTGTAAAGATGGACACGAGATAATGTCCCTGCCTGGAATGGCAGGCAGCTGGTACAGTTTATTTTTATACTCTATTTATGAACAGGAAATCAGTTTGGCTTATGGTAGGCAAAACCAGAGAAAGCTTCATTTATGGAAACTAGGCCTCTGCTTGTGCTTGAGGATGTGAGTTGTATGTGAATGGAAAGGGCTGAATAGGAGACTTTTAAAAACTGACATTACAAAGGAAGATCATTGCAGACATCTTGAATCTTTTCTAGATCCTGGCTCCATACCGCATATGGTAAATCTCCAATCTAGAATTTATTTTTTGAATGTCTGTATTTTGCATATGCTTCATGAGAGAACAGGTAAATAAAAGAGAGGAACTTGGGACCTCATTCATCTTACAGCAGAGCATTCTGAGCAGCAGACAGGGGAAGGAGAAAGAACTCTGGAAGCTATGAGAGTTCAACTCAGCCTCTAGTTCAGTAACAGTTATTGGGCAATGTGCTACAGCATAGTTTTCTCCACTGGATTTCATTTCTAAAAGAGCCAACAAACTTACGTCATAGAACTGTTGTGAAGACACTAAATAGAGCATGCCAGGCTTGATCCTGGTCTTTATTAATTGGAGGTGACAGCTATGGTTTTTTTTTTTTATTATCTTTATTGGTACATTAAATATACACATCATGATTGCACTCCATAATGGGGATTTGTACCAGTATAAGACACAACTTAATTCTCATTTTTTCCCATAGCCCCACCCACCCTACCACCCCCCCATATATATAAAATTTGTTTCCTTACTTTTTTGTTACAATCTCAACATTGTCCCCTTTCAC
>PVIR01020197.1:0-30940 GCA_004026965.1 Petromus typicus
GACTCATTGTGTATAAAGTTTAATCTATTGATTCTGGTTGGCCGTGTTTAGAGCCAGCAGACTGTGTAAGGATCGAGACGACTGAAACCTGGGCCAAAATAAGCCTCTCTTCCTTTAAGAAGCAGGTATCAGGTACTTTGCCTCAGGGATGAGAAAGTGACCAAGACAAGATAAAACCTGAGACGTAGCTCAGTGGTGCTGTTTGCCTCAAAAGTGTAAGGTCCTGAGTTGGATTCCTGGTGGGTGGCAGGGAAGGGTACAACCTGGAAGGCCACAAACATGATTCAGTGATGTTGATATGCTACACAAACTGGGCATGGTCCCAGCATTTGGAGTCTCGCTTTGTAGTTCAGGCTGGCCCTGAACTCACTACGTAGCCCAGGCAAACCTCAAACTCAACAGCAATCCTCTTGCCTTTGCCTCCTGAGTGCTGGGATTACAGGCATAAGCCACCACGACCAGCACTGTGGCAGTGGTGCTGATTGTTGGTGGGTGAGTCACCATGCCTGGCACAGTTGTATGTGGTTACTGGGGATCGAACTGGGACCTTGTGCTTCCAAGGCAGGCACCAGAACCACTGAGCTAAATCCCCAGGCCAGAATGAAGTATGAGACAGGGTCTTCTATGTAGTTCAGGCTGGCCCTGAACTCACTATGTAACTCAGGCTGGCCGTGAACTCACAGCAGTTCTCCTGCCTCAGCCACCTGAGCGCTGGGATTACAGGTGTGCATCACCACATGATTTCAAGGCCAGCCTGAGTTACACAGTGAGACTGTTTCTAAAAAAACCAGAAAATAAAACCAAAGCAAAAACAAAGAAGACACATTACTTATGTCTTGTTTTTAGTAAATCTGTTTATTAAAAAAATAGCCAAAAAAAAAAAAAGCCAACAAAATAAGAATGAAGTCTTTTTTCTTTTGGGCCCAGTCCATATGTAGAGCCTCAGGCAAAGAGCAATAGTGCTTTTCAAACTGGCTTTATTCTTCATTGACCCAGCAGATTTTGCCGTTTTCTCCAAGCCGTATGGTTCCACTGGCCACAAGCTGAAGGGCTTTTGGAAATATTTTATGTTCTGCTACTTTCACTTTTTCAGACAAAGTTGCAACAGTGTCACCTCTCTTCACGGGAACAGCTTCTTGTAAAATAATCTGTCCAGCATCTACATCTTCCTGTAAAGTAAAATTTTGAATATTACTTTCTATCAGCGCAGTTTTCATCTAAACACAGGTATCAGACGATTTTACAGGTATTTAGTGAAATAAAGATACTCACAGCTACAAAGTGCACGGTGCACCCAGTGATTGTGACTCCGGCTTTCAGGACTTGCTCATGCGCATTTGAACCCTTGAAGGATGGAAGCAGGGATGGGTGGATATTGAGCATTTTCCCTAGAAATTAAAATGCACAATGTGAGCATTTCAGTAGCCTGTGCATATGGTTAAAGAAATTTGCGATTTCCTCTCTGGACTCAGACATCAACAGGAGTTAATTACTGGCATGGGTGTTTTCTCTGTCAAACAGAGAAGTGACGTAATAGGAAGCACAGTTCACGCCCCAAGAGTGCTGACAGCAGGGAACACCTGCCACGCTGGCCACAGGCGCGCCGGGGTTCTGCACGGACACCACAGTCATGGGAGGGTGGGGGTGTCCATGCTGAACAGGAGGGCTCAGAGAAGTCAGCTTGTGGTTGGCACACCATGTTGGAAAGAAGCAATGGGTTCTTGCCCAGGGTCTATGACTTCGCACCCAGGACTTCTCATCATAAAGGGACCGTATGCCAGCCGGATGCTGGGCTGGCTAGTTCTGTGTGCCTATGTCACCAAAGATGACACAAGTGCTCTTAATATATTCACCCAGGAAGACATAAAACTCTTTGGAGAGAAAATGCATTAACCACTCAAATGTGTATACAAACAAGGAAAACAGGATGCAGCTGAAGAGAAGGTAAGATCACAAGATAGTATGTTTTTCCTTGCCACCTTTTGGCAATGGCCAAGAGGATGACTCTCCATTTTTTTGATAGAAAAGGTCACTTCCTACTGCTTCGTAAAAAGTTCATTCAAAAGAAAATATTCATTCAAAAGAAATAGCACTGCAATAATGTGAAACAGAAGTAAGCTATATTATAAAAAGTCATCAGCAAGTCAATTAAAACTGACAGATGAGCTAATAAATCACTTTGGACTCAAGTGAAGGAAATGAAATTATGACTTGTGCTGAAGTAAATGTCACGTAAACATTTCACTCCTAGGGATTATTTTTGTAAACTGATCACTCTGGAGTCCTTTTTTCAGTTAATTTCTCATTGTAGTGTCAAATAACTTTTGCTTACCATCCCATTTTCTGACAAAGGGGCCAGACAGAATTCTCATAAATCCTGCAAGACAGACTATGTCTGTGGAGAACTCTTCAAGTACTTGGTCAATAGCATTGTCAAATTCTTCACGATTTTTATATAATTTGTGATTAATTACCTATAAGAGAAAAAGATAAGTGCAACTTTTTCAATGAGTCAAAAAAATTGAAAAGGCCACCTTTACGTAGTCCATACTTTGCTTCCTTATAAAGACATACTCAGTAGACATTATTGAGGAGGGAATATGATGGAGGGAAAGGATACACACAACACCAAGTCAAACGCACAAGTCCAAGGACCCACAGACTTGAGTCCTGTGAGTGCAGGTACAGCCTACAGAGGCTGGAGGTGGCGCTCAGTGTTAGAATATGTGCTTAGCACGTGTGGAGCCCCGGGTTAGATTCCTGGCACTGAAGAACAGCCAAACAAAATAAGCGGCCTGCAGGGAAGCACCTGTCCCAAGGAACTTACTCGGGTGGGAATCCCGGCTTTCTCGGCTTTGTTTAATCCAGCCACTGCGGCTTTGTTGGAGATAACGACAACAATGTGAGCCGAGCTGTTTGGGTCCCGAGTGCTGTCTACAAGTGCTTGGAGGTTCGATCCTGAAAAAGGGAGGAAAAAGCAGGTGAGCTAAAGTTTCACAAAGGGAAAAAGAGTGGTCAAGCTTTGGAAAAAATGCTCCAGAAAAGGCTGTCAACATGTATTAGGCTTTTAAATTCCCTTTCCCTTGAGCTACTGGATTAATGATTAATGAATGCCTGCCAAGGCATTCTTGGTTGAAGGAAATATAACTTACAATAACATCTCATGACCCAGCACTACAGTAAAAACAGTGTAACATAAATTTAAAGTTGACTCATGAGCAATATGCTGCTTAATTAAGAAAAAATGAACCTTGTTAAGGAAGATAAACCACTGTGGACCTTACAATAGCATTTCTGCATTACCATCAACTTGGACCTAAAATATACTAATATACTGAAATCTTAAAATTGCCTTGTAAAGCAATTATACTTTTCAGATTATAAATTAAAGACATAATCAGAAATGCATTTAACAACATATTATGTATTTACAATGTTTATAGCATTTTTACTTATAATACAAATATGCAATATCCATCTGAATGTTTTTATTTTCTCTCTACCTATAAAGGTCAAACATAAAATTCTTATTTTTAAATATTAAAAATAAGTAACTCCCACCAGTTTTAGACTGTGAAACCACTAAAAAGACAGAATTCTCGTTTGTTCTTTTTTTTGGTACCAAGGATAGGACTTGAGATCTTGCGCTTGCCAGGCAGCAATGGTGCCACTGAGCTACATCCCCAGCCCTTTTCTAGCTTGTCTTTTACCATCTTTCTCACATCTACTTTTCTGTCAGGGAAAGTTCTCAAATTCCTAAGAAAAGTGGAAAGACTAAGGATGAGGAAAAGGTAACACTCCCGCCTTCACCCAGACTCTGATGAGAGTACCCCTGCAGTCTGTTTTGGGGGTGGGTGGGCAGCAGGCAAGAGAGGGAAGTGCTCTTGTTCCACTGAGAGATGAGGGCCCGTCTCACCTGTTCCAGATATCAAGACAGCCACTCGTGCCTTTTTCGCTTGGGCAGGGAAATGAGTTTTCAGGGAGCCATTCACCAGCGATGCCCTATTTATTTGCATGGTTTCAATCAGATTCTTGACTTTCACACGTGGGGAACCTTCATTTCAAACATACCAATAAACAAGAACAAATATGAATTAACGGAAATAATGGGAAATAAGTATATTTGATGTAAACTTTAGGATACTGTATTTTATACTAAAAATAAGATACGCAAGAAACTAAACAAGTTCATATCACTGAACATTATACGTTTATACAAAAATTTCCTAGCTGGGTACAGAGGTAACCAATACTCAGGAGGTTGAAGCAGGAAGATTACAAGTTCGAGGCCAGCCTGAGGTACACAGTGAGTTCAAGAGCAGCCTGAACTACATAGCGAGGCCCTGTTTCTAGAACTAAAGATCAGTTTGGAATGGTGGTACACATATGGAATCCCATCACTTGGAGGAGGCTGCAGCAGGAGGACCACCAGGAGTTCCAGGGTAGCTTAGGGTACACAGTGATTTCAGGGCCAGACTGAAAGACAAAATGCTTCCAACAAACAAACAGACAGACAGACACACCCAAAAGAATGAAAATCAAACCAACCAAAATGAAACAATCACAACTTCCCAATCCCAAATAAACAAAACGAGTTTCATGAAGGACAGACAGTGGTTAAGACCTGCCTGCCAGTGTGACCATTAAGGATATTGCCTTCACCTTCTGGCCTCACAGGTAACCTGCCAAGGCCATTCAACGACCTGACGTGAGGGGCTGGAGATCTAGCTCAGTGGTTCTGGCACCTGCCTGGTAAGCACAAGGTCCCGAGTTCGATCTCTGGTGCCACATATCACAATGCTGGGCATGGTGGCTCACACCTGTAATCACAGCACTCGGGAGACAGGGGTAGAGGCAAGAAGATTGCTATGAGTTCCAGGCTAGCCTGTCTACACAGTGAGTTCAGGGCCAGTGTAAACTACAAAGCAAGACCTTGTCTCAAACAAACAAACAAAAAACATTAAAGACCCGATGTGAACTGTAGTAAGAAGCTCTCTCACTGCAGTGGGAGCTGAGGAGTGTTATCTTTCCTATACTTGCCTGAGAATGAAACTTATACAGCGAGGGTAGAGAGAACCAAAAGATTTGACAGAAAGAATATCCACCACCTGACATCTGTGATAGCGAATCTCTGCCAAGTGCTAGGGGGTCCAGCACTGGCCCAGTGGATTTGCAGCACTGCTAGGGTCCTCCTTCCTAGTCTTGGAGTTGAGCTGAACCACAACTCAGAGCCTTAGAGCCTTGCATGTAGGGAGGCTACTTTGGGAAGTGACCCTGTGGGGTGAAGCTGTGCACATGTGAAAACTACATGGAAGTTCCAGGGTCCTGAGGCAGAAATCAAGGTACATGCAGTCACTGGGGTGGATGCACCACATTCCACTGGGGGAAAAGGTAGAGCTGTGGGAGTGGCTGGAAATAAAGGTACAGAGAACTTGGGGGCCAGGGCCCAGTCCCAGTTAAGATCATAAGCCTAAAGGCAAACAAGGATTACCTTCAGGGCATGCAACCACACTGCCAATCACCCAGGCCTCCTCCTGGCGCTGCTGAATGTCTCTCAGAATTTGCTCTGTCTGATCTTTTGAAACCACGAGGGCAGCTCCAACCCCACAATTAAATGTTCTGGCCATCTCTTCTGCAGAGAGCTGCCCCTCTTGCTGTAACCACGAGAAGACTCTCGGGATCCTCCAGGTGTGGGCATCTGGGAACAAGGAAGAGCGGTCCGATTAACCCGGGTCTCACACGAGGATAAGAGTGCACACATGAGGACACAGGGGTCAGCCACAGGCTCTGCTGTTTTCAACAGAACAAAGCTATACACCTGGCCTTCAAGGTTTTTTTTCTTTAAATCCATGTGTTCTTCAGACAGTGAGAACATTGTGGCCCCATCTGGTGGCATACACCTGTAATCCCAGCACTTGGGAGGCCGAGACAGGAGGATGGCCACCGGTTTGCTGTCTCAAAAAGTAAAAATGAACATTTTGTTTAGTTGGTCAACATACTTAAATGAGGCTTTGTGCTACTCTTTACAAATCCTTCATTGATTAGAAATGCTAGAGCTGTATTCCAACAGAGGCCGGTGTGCCTCCTTTAGAGAGTGCTTAGTTGGGTCTAAGCTGTGACCAAAACGCAGATTGTATGTACAAGTAGATGCTGATGGTGTCTTAAGTGACCTGCCAAATAAGGCTGCTATACAGTGTTCTTATTTCAGTAACAAGTTTCACAAAGTATTTATAGAAAAAAAGCTGGACAGGATGATAAGAGCCTAGTTTCTATAAATGAACAAGTACATAGCAATTAAAATTGTAATTTTAATGTTAAAAATCTCGTATCTGTTATAGTCAAAGTAGGATTTGTGGAAAAACCTTACAGGCTGATAGAAGGGGTTTTCATTGGGATACAGACATCTGTATAACAAACACAAAACTGAAAATGCTGCATCTAAGCTACAGTGAATCAGTCAACAGGCAGCTGTACTAAAAAGACCGTATAAAATTACCTTCGGGCTACATGTGTAAAAGTACATATGAAACACAATGATATTCATTCATGTTTGGAGTTGAGCTCCAACCCCAAGCTCTCTCAGTATGTATATGCAAAACAGCGTTCCAAAGTAGGAGAAAGTCCCAAACACTTCTGGTCACAAGTATTTCGATAAGAGTTACTCAGCCTCCATCACTGTCCTAAGGACATGACCAGTGTTATTTTTAGCCAGTGGCCCCCCACCAGACCCAGCCCGTGTAGGTTGTTAACACCCATTTTCAGATGGCTATAGGGGGAGTGTTTACATCACATGTTCTGACAAATAAATTGGTTCTGCCTTGTTTTCTCATTCATCGGCATGGAAATTTTTACTATTTGAAGAATCTAACCAAGAAACTGTTCCTTCAAGTTGTTTTCTAAAACCACTTTTGTTCCCCCTTTACCTCGGATGTGGACAACTTATCGGCTACCATTCATCTTCCTGATATGAAGGGTTCCACCTTGATACAACTTAAGGCTACCAATCCCTTTGGAGGATCTGCTTAGAGCTCTTCATCTGCATGGAAGCTAATTACACAAGAGGATTTTATGTCTTCATAAACCAGTTCTTTAATAGTGTCCAACCAGTGAACTGTAGCCTATATGGATAGTGTGGTAAACACTAATGAGTAAGAGTTTCCCAGTATGACCAGGCGGATACAGTATTTACGCCCACAGTGTTTCCCTCATTGTACATTTTGTTGCTTGATTGTTTTGTGGTGCTGGGGCTCAAATCCAGGCTCTTGCACATGCCAGGCAAGCCATTACCACTGAAGCACAGCTCTAGTCCCTCTTCAGTGGTTTCTGAATACAAGGTCTCATTAGTGATCTTACCTAAATCCACCCCAAATTTCTTAGGGAGGACTCTGGGAATGTTTTCTAGCAAACCTCCACCAGTAATATGGGCAAAGGCCTTGACATATCCTGAACGTAGGACAGGTAACAGTGAACGGCTGTAGATCCTTGTTGGAGTGAGAAGTAAGTCTCCTGTAGGTTGCAGAGATAAGACAAAGACTTAGCTTATAAAACTAACATATGTAAAACAACTAGAAGATGACAATGATTGTAATCCTGCCAAACACACCAACTCTATTTAAAATAGTGTCCAAGTGGCAAACCACACTCTAATGTAGTTCGTTGCGGGCTAGTTTTGATAAGGAAAGACCAGACCCATAGAGTGGCTGCTGCCCAACATATCTAAGAGGCACAGTCTGAGCCTGGGGTTACCTAAAGTTTGGTCACCACAACCATCAGGTGCTAGAGAGGAGTATTCCAGTGACGACTGGGCCACAATTTTCCTCACAAGGCTAAATCCATTGCTGTGAAGACCAGAGGAGGCTATTCCAATAACAACATCCCCTTCCACGATCTGTTCCAGGTGAGGGAGTTTCTGGTCCCGCTCCACGGCACCTACAGCAAAGCCTGCTAGGTCATACTCTCCGGGAGGGTACACGTCCGGCATCTCTGCTGTTTCACCTCCTAGTGGGGTAAGACAAGAGCAAAGAAGCCACATGATATTTATCATTCTGCTTAGGAAAGAGTGGCACAAGCAGCTCTTAGCAAAACAATTAAACATGTGGCTCTACTGTGTACTCTCTCAGAGGCCTAACAGAACATGTAAACCGAGTGTGTTTCAGGGAAATAGCACTAATTCCTACAAAGGGTGAGATAAGGTGATATCCCTACCATCCTGAATGGAGCCTTCAAATATGACTGCTTTCTAAGGGTGAACGTTCATTTGAGTAACTTCATTGCTATATTCATTTCAAAAATGCTTTCACTCTTTTGGGCATGGTGGCACACACCTGTTATATCAAAGCTTGGGAGTAACTCAACTTTGAGGCCAGCCTGGATTATATACAGAGAACTTGTCTCAAAAAACCTAAACCAAAAACACAAGAAATAAAAAAGCAAAACAAGAAGTATGAAAGAGGTAATTTTATTCTTTGGTCTACTACCTACAAATTCATTCTGCCAAAAAATTCTCATATATAGTTACGTGGTATTTCTATCAAACTTGGCTACATTTTAGTCTTTTTATCATTTTTGTGGGAAAACATGGTTTAAGATCTGAAATGCCAGAATCTCATTTGTCTCACTACAGTGGCATAAAGAAGAAATAACTCAAGCCAGTGGCTGGGGATTTAGCTCAGTGGTTCCAGCATCCACCTGGCAAGCACAAGGTCCTGAGTTTGATCTCTGATACCACATATCACAATGCCAGGTGTGATGACTCATACCTGTAATCCCAGCACTTAGGAGGCAGAGGCAAGCGGACTGCTGTGAGTTCGAGGTTCGCCTGGGCTAGATAGATAGTGAGTTCAGAGCCAGTCTGAACTACAAAGCGAGAGCTTGTCTTAAAAAAGTAAAAATAAATAATTAATTTAATTAAATTAAATTAAAAAAAAGAAATAACCCAAGAATGCCTGTGGAGTCTACTGAGAAACACAGAGATGGAAAAGGGGATAAGGCCCGGCTGACGGTGAAGTGTGGGACTGGCGCCAAAGCATCAGGCTCTAGGACCAACTCAGGTAGTTCCATCTGTATTTCACTTGCCTATCTTTATCTTGTGATAGTCTCGCACACTAGCTATGCCAGTACTGATCATATTTATACACCAGATTAACTTACAGTGAGGAGGAAGGCTCGTGGTTAAAGTGATCATACCTAAGAGAGCACAGCCAGCTTGTTTACAAGCCTCAGCGACTCCAGCAACAACAGCTTCAGTGGTGTGGAGGTCAAGTTTTCCACAGGAAAAATAATCAAGGAAGAAGAGGGGTTCTGCTCCTTGTGCCAGAATGTCATTTACACACATTGCAACCAAATCTTGCCCAATGGTACTGTGTTTATTGCACAGCTGGGCGATCTATAGAACAAGATAGATATCTACATTAGAGAATAAACTATACAGTATCTTATCAATTTACTCATAGATGCCTTCATGCATCATTGACTTTGGTAGCTGTTCTTAACACCCCAAGCAAAAAAACTACTAATTTCTGGTACGTGATTCAATCCAAATTACTCCTTTTTAATTCTCTAAATATTCTCACCCAAATATAGTCTCAATAATATTCTGTTGTTAGAAATGTGCATATGTTTGAGCCATACGGCTAACATACGTGGTTACTCAGTATGACTCTTAATTTAGGTATGTCAAAAGCAAAAGCTATGTACTTGATGTACAGTAATTCCCTCTATATTTCACAAAAGGCCTTTATTCACAATGGTGTCTGACTACCTTCAGTTTAGTCCCAACACCATCCGTTCCAGAGGCCAGAAGAGGATCTTTGAAACCAGCTGCTTTCAAGTCAAAAAGACCAGCAAAACCTCCAAGATCAACATCACAGCCTGTCAGAGAGAACACAAATTTCTTGCTGCATTTTAATATAGTGGTTAGACCCTTCTTCACAAAAAAGACTAAAATAATAGCTGCTCCTCTGGAGAATGGGAAAGAGTACTATGCCCTCCAAGAACCAATCAAGAAAGCAGTAATACCACAGATAAGAAATGCTTTCCTTAAGGGACAAGAACATGGACATTATGGGTTTGGTGTAGTAAGATAAGATTTAAGAGGAACATGGCATTAATTTGGCAAATTTTCCCCAGTTAAATATAAACCCCAATCGATTTGCAATGTTTGTCAAAGTTAATGAATTTGCAAATAATAGTACTTATTATTATCACTAAAAGAATCTGACTTACCAGGTCTGGAAGTAGCTTTTGCTAAAGGCTTAATTTTCTTAACCAGCATATTTCCAGCTTCAATGTCTACCCCGGAGTCCTTATAAGTCAGGCCTCTAAGGAAATAAAAACAATAATTAGCACATTACCTTAATGCCAGGTAAAATTAATTAAGTTTTCTTGGTACTAGGGATCAAATTCAGGACCTTGACTTGCCAGGCAGGCATGACACTACTGAGCTACATCCCTGGCCTGAAATAGTCTTAAAAATCACTTTATTTTTTTAAAAAATTTTTTATTTTTTTGAGACAGGGTCTCGCTTTGTGGTTCAGGCTGGCCCTGAGCTCAGCCTCCAACTCACATCACAGCAATCCTCCTGCCTCTGCCTCCCGAGTGCTGGGATTACAGGCGTGAGCCACCACGCCCAGCACTGTGGTGTGTGGTGCTGATTGCTGCTGGGTGTGAGTCTCCATGCCCAATATTGTATGCGGTTAACCAGGGATCGAACCTGGGTCCTTGGGCTCTGCAAGACAGGCACCGGAACCACTGAGCTAAATCCCAGGCCCAAAAATCACTTTAGAGTAGAAGATATCCCAAGTGCTTTTCACGTTCACAAGACATTAAAACACTCACTGGCTAGAACCCATCCATAAAGACTACCATTTAACATCTTAGACAGGCCCAAAGAATTAAAATGTGTTTATACAGCCTCTCTAGTTGATTTTATTGTATCATGTACTGTGAACCATCCACTGTTCTAATCACTCATTTCTTTCAGAAATATTTCTCGTCAGCTGCTAAATACACTGTATTTTAAATAAAATTTTCATTATGATAAAATACAAATGCGATCTATCACATTAACCAATTGTGAGTAAGTTCAGTGGTATTAAATATTCATGTTGGACAACTAGCACCATAATTCTGTTATTAGTCTTGGAAAGCTGAAATCACGTAACACCCTTCTTACTCTTGTACTCCTTAGCACCCACCAGGCTAAGGTTTTTTTTTTTTTTGAGTCAGGGACTCACTTTGTAGTTCAGACTGATTCTGAGCTCGGCCTGAACTCACAGCAATTCTCCTGTCTCTGCCTCCTAAGTGCTAGGATTACAGGCGTGAGCCACCATGCCCGGCACTTTGTATGTGGTACTAATTACTGGTGAGCATGAGTCACCACACTAGCACTGGGGTATGTGGTTATCAGGGATTAAACCGGGCCCTTAGAGAGCTAACTCCCCGGGCCCCCATGCTACGTTTTAAACATACCAATACATTGCTACCCCCTTTCTTGGCTCAATTTTGGGGTGGGAAATACCAAAGGCAAGTTACAGTGTGAAAACAGGGGCACTGCTCAGTGAGAGATCACCTGCTCAGCATGCATGAGGCGTTAGGATCCGTCCTGAGCTCAAGGGGAAAAAAAATGAAAACTGGGCTTACAGCAACTCTGTACATTCTGGCTGGATGTGATGGTGCAGACCTGTAATCCCAGTACGTAGGGGGGCTGAGGCAGGAGGATCATGAGTTAAAGCTTGGCCTAGCCGACTAGGTGAGATCCTGTTTCAAAATTTTTTTAGAAAGGACTGAGGATATGAAGCTCACCCACTGGTTTAATCCCTCAGTATCACAAAACAAAACAAAAATCAAAACCAAAGAAACAAAAAACTTAAGATATTCCTAAACAGTCAAATCAAGTTCTATTGCAACAATACAAATACATAATCATATCAGTTTCCTTAGAGTTAAGGACAAGAGGAAACAAGATTAAGCAAGAAAAGCAAGACCAGGTCATGATACTCAGAATGCAGCGTTTTATAGGATGAAGTTAAAGAATGGATTGCAAATTCAGTAGTACTGCCTTGCAAAAATGAGAGCTTTGGCTTGCTGGGATTAGTGACAGATGCAGAAGCATGTTGAGTTTTATTCAAAACAAGATGTCAGGGTACAGTGAGAGTGACAGGACTGGCGATTAATGTTAGCATAACATTTTCTTCATCTTCGACTTAAAGAACTCAGCCTAAAATTAAGACTGTCATTGCAGCCAGGCGTGGTGGCTCACACCTGTATTTGGCAGGTAGTGGTAGGACTGTCATGAGTTTGAGTCCAGCTTGAACTACAAAGCAAGACCATGTTTCAAAAAACTTAAAAAAAAAAAAAAAAGGTTTATTGTTCCTTATCTAAGTGTTCCTTATTCACACTTATAAGTCTAGAACTCTGGGAAGCTAAAAGAGGAGGATCATAAATTCAAGCTGTCCCTCAGCAATTGCAACTTAGTGAGACCCTATCTTAAAAAAAGAAAATGGGGGAGCGACAAGGCTCGGGATATTGAGTTCAATCTCCAGTCCTGTGAAAAACTTAAAGACTGCCCCTTGAAATAGGTCATTCTAAGGAATCTAGTCATTTTTAAACAAAAAATAAAATTATGGGATAGTATTCTGTTACTGATCACTTCAAAAATTTGCCTTTATTAGTATAGCTTGAATTAAGTTGCTAAAATATTTTTGTTCTAAAATATATTATTCATGGATGAACTTAATGAAAAATAGTGAATGGATATATTCGTAAGAAACAGCTGGGTGTCATGGCACACACCTATAATCCCAGCACTTGGGGGGCTGAGGCAGGATTGCTGTTGTAGGTCTGCTTGGGCTACATATGAGTTCAAAGTTGACCTACATAGCAAGACCTTGTCTAAAAAAACAAAAAAAAGAAACAGCACAGACATGGTGGTGCTACTCCATAGCCTCTGAGCTAAACCCCTGGCCTCTCCTGATCATTTTCTCATGTAACCCTAGCACTCAGGAGGCTGAGGGAGGGTAGCTTAAGTAACACAGCTCAAGGTCATCATGAATAGGTAAGACCTGCTTCAAAAACCAAACAAAAAGCCCCCAAATCTCAAAAGACAAAGAAATGAAAGCACATTGCAATGAATAGTTTATTGATTTTATAAGGGAACACTTGTACATGTCAACAAATGAGTTAACCAGAGGTCAAAACTCGTGTAAGAGATAAAAATGCAGTGGAAAATGATGACTGCTGATGTTTTCAGGATAATCAAAATCAGTTACAGTGTTAAATGACCAATATTCTCATCTTGAGTTCTTGAACAAAACTAAAACTATGACTCAAAAAACAACAGCATTCAGTGATTAACACAAGGAATAAAAATCCTTATCACCATATTATCATGGATAAACTTTTCCAAGATAAGGAGTTACCTTGAGGTTTTTCCATTTAATCTGCACACTGCTACAGTTTTGATTCAAATGAAATACAAACTAAACTCAAATCAATCCCACAAAGAAAAAGAATACAAAACAGAATGACTTAGCATAGTACAGAATTTTCTACAGATAGCATAGTACAGAATTTTCTACAGAGCCACCCGCGGTAGTTCAGAAAATGTGCCATTAACTACTACCCCAGAGGCAGACTTTTACCTGGGCTGCTGGAGGAAAGCTATGGCGTGAAAGCCGATGTCTTTCCTATAAATAGCTCCCTCAAACTTAATAGCAGTGAGTCCTTTCCTGGCTTCCTCAAGAGCTGATTTGAGATTTTCCTGGATGGCTGTTACCGTAAGGACTCTACCCCCACTGGTCACGACCTTCCCATCTTTGAGGGCAGTGCCAGCGTGGAACACCTCTAGTCCTAAAGCTTGAGCCTCCGGAAAGCCTGAAAGAGAGCAGACATGATGCATGATATGAAACTGATTTTCCATTTCCAACAGCTTTTTTCTTTTTGTAGTACTAGGGATTGAATCCAGAGCCTCTACTCCAGTACTATATGACCCAGCATCTCTTTAAAAAATTATCAGGAGAGGGCCAGGGATTTAGCTCAGTGGTTTCAGTGCCTGCCTTGCAAGTGCTAGATCATGAGTTCCCAAGTTCAGTCCTGGTACCACCACATACCACAAAGCAGGGGGTGGTAACTCATGCCCATCAACAATCAGTACCACATACCATAATGCTCGGCCTGGTGGCTCACCTCTGTAATTCCAGCACGCGGGAGGCAATGCCGAGTTTGAAGTGTGCCTGGCTACATAGTGAGCTCAGGGTCAGCCAGAACTAAAAAGTGAGACTCTGTCTCAAAAAAAAAAAAAAAAAAAAAAAAAAAAATAGGGTCCAGTGCTTCTGGCGCCTGCCTTTGGAGCAAAAGGTCCCTAGTTCGATCCCAGGTAACCACATACAACAATGTTGGGCGTGGTGACTCAAACCCACCAGCAATCAGTACCACACACCACATGCTGGTGTGATGGCTCAACCTGTAATCCCAGCACTTGGGAGGCAGAGGGAGGAGGACTGCTGAGTTTATGACCAGTTTAAACTGCAAAGCAAGACCCCTGTCTCAAACAAACTTAAAAAAAATATTGGGGGGTGCAGGGATTTAGCTCAGTGGTTCTGGCACCTGTCTTGCAGGGATAAGGACTAGGGGTTCGATCCTCGGTAACCACATACAACACTGGGTGTGGAGACTCACACCCAGCAGCAATCAGTACCACATACCACAGTGCTGGGGCGTGGGGGCTCACGCCTGTAATCCCAGCACTCAGGAGGCAGAGGCAGGAGGATTGCTGTGATATGAGTTTGAGGTTGAGTTCAGGGCCAGCCTGAACTACAAAGTGAAACCCTGTCTCAAAAAAAAAAAAAAGAAAAGAAAAAAAAAATTAGGCGGGTGCTGGGGATTTAGCTCAGTGGTTCAGTGGTTCTGGTGTCTGTCCAACAAGCACAAGGTCCTGAGTTTCTGAGTTCAATCCTGGTACCACATATCACAGTGCCCAACATGGTGGCTCATGCCTGTAACCCTAGCACTCCGGAGGCAGGGGCAGGAGGATTGCTGTGAGTTCGAGGCTAGCCTGCGCTCCAAAGTGAGTTCAGAGCCACCCTGAATTATATAGTGAGACCCTGTGTCAAAAAATAAAATTATTAGGGGCTATGGATTCACCTCAGTGTCCATGCCTGCCTTGCAAGTGAAAGGTCGTGAGTTTGATTCCTGGTACTAAAAAAAAAAAAAAAGCCAAGAATTAAGGCAAATTAGTTTTCCCTAAAAATAGTCCCTTTTTTAGTTGTGTGAGACAGGTCCTGGTTTTTCAGTTCAGGGTGACCCTGAACTCACTTGTAGCCCAACCACTCTCAAAGTTGCAGCAATCCTCCTGCCTCTGCCTCCCGAATGCTGGGATTACAGGTGTGAGCCACCACGCCCGGCACTGTGGAATGTGGTACTGATTACTGCTGGGTGTGAGTCTCCTCGCCCAGTATTGTACGTGGTTACAGGGTGGGGTGGGGTGGGGGGATGGAACCCTGGCCCTTGCACTTGCAAGACAGGCGCAGGAACCATACAGCTAATCCCTGGCCCTGTGCCTCTGACTTTTACACAGTCCCAGGAGCCCCCCAGCTTTGGGGGGCACCCTGAAAACCTGTATAGGCAACTTCCATTTTATTACGCAGAAAAGGGGATGACGGCAGGTCTTTAACTTGCGAGTTTAGCAATCTGAACACATATGCTCAAAAAGCACTGTGGTTAAGGACCTCTGAAAGGTTTCTGATGGCTGTGCCTTTATGTGCATGGGGAGGCTGCTTTGGCACCAGTCACTTGTCATGTCGTAATCCAATATCTCCTTTCCCCCTGTTCCTTCACCTGTTATCTCCACGCCCTTGGTGTAGGCTCCAGGATAGCCTTTGCTTGCCATGACGACAGTCACCGCAGTGTGGTTTTCTAGCCAAATGGGCAGAGATGAACACAACAGGCCATCTAAAGTAGACTGAATCACTTCATAAAGATCACTTTTAAGAAGTGGGAGAATTACCTGAAGAAACAATCAAGATGACAGATGAGACCAATTTTATTTTAGTATTTTTTTGAGGCAGTGTTTTGCTAGGTAGTTCAGGTGGACCTTGAACTCACTATGTAGTCCAGGCTAGCCTTGAACTTGGGGCATTCTTCCTCCCTAGCCTTCTGAGTGCTGGCACTACAAACATGTGTCACCATGCCCTGACCTTTAGTTTTGATGAAACATTTTATTCACTGGGTTAGTAGCAGAACTTGCATATATTATTTCAAGGTTGATAAATCCTAAAATTAAAACAATATACATTTCTACAAAATAATCCTTTATTGTTACCCACTTGGCACTCTGGGTCACCAAAACGGCAATTAAATTCCAGGACTTTTGGGCCATCCTTGGTCAGCATTATACCAGCATACAGAATTCCTTTAATAGGAAAGACAGAGAGAGGCAGAGATGGGGAGAATCAAAAGGAAATCTATAATTAAGACACTGTATTTTGACTATAAAACCTAGAAAATAAACTTTTAATACATTAGGCATTAGAATAACAACAGGCAATACAATAACTGTCAATTAGAAGGTGGTAGTAAAAAAGAGAAAATGGAGAAGTTTTATCAGAAGTGAAAAGTTACACTCAAACGACATCCATGACATACTGATGTGGTTACCTGTATATGGAGTGCCCTCTTGTTGCATGCCATCAACTGTCCTCTGAAGAATAGTATCTTTAATTTTTTGTAACAAATTTTTGGAAACCTGGGGAATATACAGAAATATTTTAAGTGTGACAGTATTTTAATGATTTTTTTTTTTTCTGGAGGTACCAGGGATCAAACTTGGGCACTTATGCTTCCAAGGTAGGAGCAGTACCACTCAAGCTAAATCCCTGGCCCTAAAAAAATAATCTTGTAAGTGATATCACAAAGGACAATGAGAACTACTGCTTTTCACTACTTGAGAAAGGCTAAATACTTCAAGTTTGCAAGTTTAAAATCCCCAAGATGATCTCATCAAGAATTTATTGAAGTGGGGCTGGGGATGTAGCTCAGTTACACTGCACCTGCCTAGCAAGAACAAGGTCCTGAGTTCAATTCCTGGTATCGAAAAAGGGGGAAAAAACCCTCACATATATACAGGGCTGGAGATTTAGTTCAGTGGTGCCATGCTAGCCTTGTAAGCATAAGGTCTGAGTCCAATCCCTATACTGGGAGGTGGGGGGTGGGTGTATCAAAAGCATCACCTTTGAAGTGGAAAGACTAGTGTGGTCTGACCTGCTTCAGAACTCCTCCTACCAGACTGCTCATATATTTTAGTGCTATACCTGCAGAAATAACAACTATCATTTTCCAAACTAATAAGCTGTATGGATTAAAAGTATAGAGTAGAAAGGAGGGGACGGGAAGATCTACCCACACCTCTCTATATTCTAGACTAGCTAGAAATTAGTTTGGTGTCTTAGTTCTTCAAACCTTTTCAGAAAAGGTTAATTTTGAAGACCAGACAGACACTTTTCATTTAACAGGAAATCAGAAAGCCAAATAAGTTAGCATATGCGTGTAATTCCAGCTATTTGGGAAGATAAGGCAGTAGGATTGCAAATTTGAGTACCGCTGGGAAACAAAGCAAGAGCCTATCAAAAATAGAAAGAAGAAAAGAAACAAAAATACACAAATCCAGTAACTGATCATCAGAATTTGCCAAAACAACATGCAAACCAAACCAAAACATAGAAGCTTTTTGAGAGGTTTAAACAATTTCTACTGCGGGGGAGCACAGCTCCTGAAAGTACCTGGGGTGCTGGACAGTAGGCTCCCATGCCCCCTGTGTTGGGTCCCAGGTCTCCTTCCAGCAGTCGCTTATGGTCCTGGGCTGGGGGCATGGGGACCACTGTCTTCCCATCAGTGAAACAGAGACACTATGAAAAAACAGAACAAAGCTCACTCTGGTTAAACATCAAATAGTACGAGAAGTTAGATGGTGAATTATATGTTATCTTCATTCTTCTTAGAATTTTAAAAAATTAAATAATATTCACTACAAGGTTAAGTAACTCCAAGCTAAACACACATTAACGATCAGAGCTTGTCTACTCAATTTGCAAAGAATCTGTAATTTCTGATGAAGTTAGGTCTATTTCAGTCTTTCTGCAAATCTTCCAGGCAGCAGAGCTTTATTTAAGGTGCCTAAGTCATTAATTTACTGTACAATAAACTGCTCATGAAAGAAAAAGCATTAATGCTCTTCCTAAAGCATGAGTAATGTGTGATATAAGCCCACCTGTGCAGTACTCACTAACAGGACTGAGAGTGACAAAAGAGGAAACATACTTTGTTCATTTGCATCCTAATATTACATTTTTTCTTTTGTAGCTGATGGGTTTATGTTCCTAGATGAAGCAAATGAAACAAATCAGGTTTTTTTTTTTTTTTTCCTGGAGGGATAAGGAGTGCTTCCTGGTCAGGTTACAGCTTCCTACAAGGTGTAATAATTAAGAAAATGAATATACATACAGACACTTCCTCTCCTTCAAGAAGTTCTTCAACAACAACTGTTTCTCCAGCTGCTCCAAAAGCTTTCTCCTAATAGTGAGATGCAATCGGGGGAGAAAAAAAAAAAGCTGGTCAACCATAGCTTTTTAACACCTACACAGTTGGTCTTTGCCATTGCCCACTATTTGCATTATGAATGAACATGAGTATGGTGATTTCTATCTCTTTTTTGAAAAGACTCAAAAAAACAAGAATGTTTCCAGTTTTAATGTGTCATGGATATGAACTTCATACTACCACAGAAGAAATGAACATATTACTAATACTCTCCTGAGGATTTGGCCTTCTAATTTCAAATAACAGAAAGACAGATGATTTCATTATCATCAATTCATCTTCATTACTGATTATGATTATATATGTCTGCCTGAAATAATTACCCCCATAATATGAAGGTAGATTTTTCTAAGAGGGTAAAGCCATAATGATCAAGATGGATTGTTAAAGAAAAAGTACATTCATTTATCGCTCCACTTCTCTTAGACCTGTAACATATACTTTTTTTTCCTTGAGACAGGGCCATGTACCTCACTCTGGCGTTGACTTACTATGTAGCTCAGGCTGGCCACAAACTCGTGGCCATCCTCCTCCCCAACCCCAACAGGGCTGGGATTACAGGCTTGTGCCACCACAACTCACAGAACAAATACTTTTGTCCTCATAGATGGCTTGAGAATTTCTTTGCATGTTCTATAGGTTAAGGGTTTCCTATCTTTAAGTAGCTGTCAACAGAGATATTAGAACTTATCTTAAAAGAATGAAAATGATTTAGTCTGTAATAAGTATTTTATAGAGGTAGATTAAAAATTAATCCTCCTGCTTTAGCCTCCTAAGTGATGGGACTATAGATATGCACCCCACCCCCAGCCTATTTTTGCTTTTTTGAGACATAGCCTAGGCTGGCCTGGAAGTCAAATGAGTTAGCATATGCGTGTAATTCACTGATCTTCCTGCCTTGGCCTTTCCAGTGCCAGGATTATAGGCCTATGACACCGCACCCAGCAGCTGTTTTTTGGTTTTGAATGCTGGGAATCAAGTTGAGAGCCTTCCACATGGTAAGCAACCACTCTACCATTTACTCCTATCCTCAGCCCAGATTGTCCTCACTTGGAAATACACTTTGTTAACTTTTAGCCAGTGTACATAGAAAATATATCTTTCAGAACAATGGATTACCTGCATGATCTCTTGTATAGCTTTGCAGGCCTCTTCCTTGCTTTTTGCAACAATCACGCCTTTCCCAGCGGCAAGACCACTGGCCTTTACCACCAGAGCAGGGAAGTCAGCACTGTGAAGATAGAGCAGCCTTCAACATTCAGTTCATCCTTACAGCTCAGAGTTTTAAACTTTAAATTTGCGTTGCAAATTTGTAATAATATGCTACAGCAACAACTCAAAAGCAGAAAGAAAAAAAAATCACTTATCTTTCCAACACCATTTTGACATACTTCCTGCCAGGATTTTTTCCCTGACACATTGTTATATCGTTTTGATCAGAGAGGTACAATTTTGCCTTTTTTTTACTTAAATTAGATCACACAGGCAAAATCTTTGGGAGAATAAGTGGATATACAGAAGAGATATGGAATCATCTTTAAGAAACAAAATAATCATATTCTCATTTAAGCAAAAGATGTGGCTATATAATTCCTGTGTAAGCATGGACACAGATTATCTTTGGAAGTACACACAACAAAATATGAGGAGGACTAGGATCTGGGAAGAGACTTACCCAAAGTAAGTAACAAGACTGTCACTTACCCAAGGCGCCTGGCTATTAGGAAATAATAATATTCGGTACCTAAGAAACCCTGTAGGATGAAGAATGGCTTGACTCAACTGAAAGGAACACAGCAGGTAGCAAAGAGTGTCAACAACAGAAGGGCAAGGCATGTGTCTACCAACAATGATTAATTTGTTCAATGTTTTCCCTACACAAATATGGAACAAAGGGTGTATAATTTTAAGATTTAGAATAGTGGTGGCTGATGACGAAGTGAGATTTTTTTCCTCTGACTAATTACTGGTGTATGAGCTGCATAAAAAAGCACTGCTCCGATTATTTATGACAAAAATCAGTAACCTTCACACTGTAAGATGCCACTGCTTTATCAGCTTGGCTGTGAAAAGAGCATATGACTTGCACAATCTTTTTTTGGCACCAGGGATCAAACTACAGACCTTGTGTTTGCGAGGTAGGCAGTAGAATCACTGAGCTAAATCCCCAGCCCCGACTTACACAACCTTATAGTGTATTTTCCTACTAGGAATTAGTAATAAACATTATAACTACATTTTTTGTAACGCCACAAGATTATATAAATTATGTATGTATTGAATCTTCCTCGTTTGGTATTAGAAAAGGATAATATGTGGAAGGGACTATACTTTAATAGTCTACCAAAACAACTGCCCTTCTTCCTAGGCAGCTCTCTCCCTACCTCATGATGAATCTGCAGGCCTCCTCTGCTTTGGTGAAAGCTCTCCACCGTGCAGTTGGGATCTCATGTCGGTCCATGAACTCTTTGGCAAACCTTTTGCTGGACTCTAACTGAGCTGCTTTTGCTGTAGGACCAAAGCATCGCACTCCTGCAGAGGTCAGGTCCCCAACAATTCCTATGGATGCAAGCAGGTGCTTAAGTGACCCAGAGTCTCGCTACAGACTTTTTAGACCAAGTACCAACTGACATCCGACTAAATCTACATAGACAGGGCGGATGACTGGTTGTACAGGCTAAGTTTTTCATGGTGTTTACCTGATGTAAATAAAACGCTACTCAGCAGTGACTCAAATCTAGCAACAAGTATGTGGTATACTCTGTAGTTTCAGCTATGCAAGAGGCTGGGAAAGAAGGACTGTTCGAGTAAAGGAGTCAGAAATCAGCATGGGCAATGTGCCAAGACCCCACATGGGCGGCAATGGGATGCCAACAATGTTATACTTGAATATATAGCTTATTAAATGGACACCAGAATGAAGATATGCAAAATGTTCTCATGGCATTCAGGGAAAAAAATGCATCATTTTCTGAAATATTACAATTCTTGTCTATAAAATGAACTGGCTTAATGATCCTGAAACTTGTTTGCACTGTGTATATATAGTTACAATAAACAGATGTGAACTTTACCAGCAGCCAGTGGTGCCTCTGGTCCAACAACCACGAATTCAATTTTCTCATCTTTGCAGAACTGTGCAAGGGCTGTATGATCGCTGACTGAAACAGCTGCAAACAGAAAACACAAACCCATCAGGTTTATAAGAACACTGCGTTTCAGCTGGGGATTTAGCTAAGTGGTTTTGGTGTCTGCCTTGGAATCTGATCCCAGGGAACCACATAGCACAATGCCAGGCATGGTAACTCACACCTGTAATCCCAGCACTCGGGAGACAGAGGCAGGAGGATTGCTGTGAGTTTGAAGCTTGTCTGGGCTACACAGTGAGCTCAGGGCCAGCCTAAACTACAAAAAGAAGCGAAACCTTGTCTCAAAATAAAAAAAAAAAACTCATTGTGTTTCAGTTAACTAAGTAGCATTTTTAATAAGCTAGTTATAGACTTCAACTAGATTAAGCATCAAAACTCAGTTGTTTGGTATAACTGTAGTTAGTTAAATGATACAAACACTAGCAAAATCATGGCTATCCATGTTACCAGTGTTGACTGTTTAAAAAAAAAAAGCCAAAAAATTATATAGAATATACTCAAACTAGTCCTTACTATCATTTGAGAATTTTTTAAAAAATTCATTTATTTGGGCCGGGAATTTAGCTCAGTGGTCCGGCACCTGCCTTGCAAGCACAAGGGCCCAGGTTCAATTCCCTGGTAACCACAAACAATACTGGGTGTGGTGACTCACGCCCAGCAGCAATCAGCACTACCTACCACAGTGCCGGGCGTGGTGGCTCACGCCTGTAATCTCTCCCAGCACTCAGGAGGCAGAGGCAGGAGGACTGCTGTCATATAAATCTGAGGCTGAGCTCAGGGCCAGCCTGAACTACAAAGTGAGACTCTGTCTCAAAAAAAAAAAAAAAAAAAATTTATTTGTTTGTTCATTTATTTATTATATATATTTTGAGACAGGATTTTACTATGTAGTTCAGCCTAACCTTCACTATACAGCCCAGGTTGGCCTTGAACTTCCAGTGATCCTCCCGACTCAACCTCCCCAGTGCTGGGACAATAGGCATGTGCCACCACAGCCGGCTTATCATAAATTTCAAAATTAAGGGGAGAGAGAATTAAAGAGCTGGGCATGGTGATGTATTCCTAAAATCCCAGTACTTAGAGGAGGCTGAGGTAGGAAGACTGCCATGAGTTTGAGGATAGTGTGGGCTACATAGTGAGTTCAAGGCTAGACTGAACTACATAGCAAGACCCTGTCTCCAAAACAAAAAGTTAAGGAAGGTATTCAAACCTGAACATAAATCCACTTATGTTATTATAAAGGCAGATGATGTTGCCAGTTTATTATTCACAAACAGTAACTATTATTCTTCATTAAAAAATGTAATTAGAAAAAAGGAATAAAAAAAAAAGACACCAAAACAAAACAAGAAAATGAAAACAAAAATGTGATTACCAGTATTTGAAATCTTTTCCGAGCACGCAGTGCCGGCATTTCCCGGGGAAACCAGTACTTGTTTAATATGATGAGACTGTGCGAGTTTCCAGGCCAGCGCATGCTCTCTACCTCCACTGCCGATTACAAGGACTCGGGCTGCCATGACTTAGTCTGGAAAATGGGAATTCAAAAGGAAGATGAAACCTGCAGAAAGAAAACCATAGTTGTTATTTCAAAATGCACATATATCAGAAATCACAATTTCTAAATATGAGTTAAATTGTCTGACATTTTCATCTAACAGTTCATTAAAAAACAAATGGATTTGTAATTTGAGAAACATGCCTACAGTCATATGCAGGGCAGAACAACCTAGAGTGCTTGGTTAAGCAGGGAACGGTGATTTGGCTCTGGCTATAGTAGACCATCTTATGAAAGCTTCCATGTTGAAATTTAATCCCTATCGTGAGGTATTAAAAGAGTGTAAGCCAATCTGTAATCCCAGCACTTGGGAGGCAGAGACAAGAGGATTTCCAGTTCCAGCGCAAGTGGAGCAATATAGTGAGTTTAAGGCCAGCCTGGACTACTGAGTGTGACCTGTCTCAAAAAAACAAATGGAAAAATCGCATTTGGAGTAGGCGGAGGGAACCATTGGGCATTAGACACTCCATGATTGTCTCTTGCCACCTATGTGAGTTTTGCCACAAGAATCCAGTCACTAGATGGAGCCCCTTAACTTTGCCTCTTGCGAACTGTAAACTAACTTTATCTTCTATATTATGTACACAATCTACATCACTGTTATAAGCAATAGAAAATAGACTAATGCAGTTCCTTGCATGGAAAATAACATTATTAATACCTTTCCTTTGGCTTCATTTTTTGATGAGTCATCAAAACTTGGTTAAAAAATAAATTTTTAAGTTTATTTAGGGATCCTATTTTATTGTGTTGCCCAGGTTGTCTTCAGACTCCTGGACTCAAGTATCTACCGGCCTCAGCCTTTGGAGTAGCTGGGAAGGTGCCATCATACTTAGTGCTAAGATTTTAAAACATCTATTTTAACTTATGAGGGTCCTATAGATAGTTAATTCCACTTGAGGGTAATCATCTTTGTCCAAACTACTATCAAATCTGTCTATGGGGACACGAGAGGACCAATAAAGAATACAATAGGGGGTGAATGTGGCAAGGTCCACAAAAACTTAATTCACATAAAATAAGCAGCAGACTAGAAGTAATTTGCCAATAGTGTTCTAAGCAAGAAGAAACCATCAGGTAATGAAGTCAGTGTAATTGTGTTTCAATAAAACTATATATGAATATAGCAATAGGAATATTATATAATTTCCAATTGTGATAAAAACACTTTGTTTTGGGGCCGGTGCCTGTCTTGCAAGCACAAGAGCCTGGGTTCGATCCTCAGCAACCACATATTACTGGGCGTGGAGACTCACGCCCAGCAGCAATCAGTACCACATCCCACAGTGCCGGGCGTGGTGGCTCACGCCTGTAATCCCAGCACTCGGGAGGCAGAGGCAGGAGGATTGCTGTGATGTGAGTTGGAGGCTGAGCTCAGGGCCAGACTGAACTACAAAGTGAGACCCTGTCTCAAAAAAACAAACAAAAAAACCCACTTTCTTTCAGCTGTTACTATTTATTGGGCTGTACAAAAAAACAAGTGTCAGAAGATATAGCCTGCAGCCATATGTTGAAAATCTGGTAGAGAAAATAAAAGCAAAACAAAAAAAACAACCCTCAAAACTTTTTTTTTTTTTTTTTGAGACAGAGTCTTGCTTTGTAATTTAGGCTGGCCCTGAACTCACTATGTAGCCCAGGCTAGCCTCAAAATCTTGGCAGTCCTCCTCCTGCCTCTGCCTCCTGAGTGCTGGGATTACAGGAGTGGGCCACTACACCCCCATTGTGGTATGTGGTTACTGGGGACCAACCTGGGACCTTGTGCTTGTCAGGAAGATGCCAGAAACACTAAGCTAAATTCCTGGTCCATAAAAACCAAACTTGAAGGCACTGTGTTTTAGTTCTGACATCTCTATGACCTTGGCTATTCAAGGATTAACTGAACTGACATTTACAAACATCTACAACTTCTGTAAATTTGCCAACTTGATATGTTTTATAAGTTTTTACCTAAATTAATACTTTAGGAATAGAAATGATAAAAAATAGTGGAAAGAAGAATAGACAGCAAACAATGGAAGCCACTTATCAAGTTGTTACACAGGAATAAAAAAGACAGAGGGCAAGTACTTAGCTAGCATGAAAAAAGTTAAATTTCCAGGATGTACATTCACAGAGCCAAAAGAGGAATAAAATCACATCGATTTACTAATTTGCAAAAGCTATTAACCTATGCAGAAAGCAAGCCGGTATAGGAAAAAGAAAATTGAAACGTCCTGTGATACACTAGAATTACATATTTAAAGAAAAACTTAAGCTAATAATAATAATAATAATAATAATAATGCCTAACATATTTCTGAGCACTCACCTTGTGCCTGGTGCCATTTTAAATACTTTTCATGAAACCTTAGCTACTCTTCAAAAGAATTCTATGAGACAGATGCTATTGCCATTGCATAAAGAGAAGAAAACCCAGTTAAATTCTATGACTTGCTGGACAAGTCACATAGCCAGTGTATTCCAACTCATGCTATTTTGCTACAGGTACTCTAACAACTGAGATGATGATTAAATATTTGAGGAAAGGAAAAAAAAAACCTTGCTAAATTATTATTAGAAGCTGCTGTCTAAAGTAATCGCCATTTTAACACGCCATATATACTGAGCAATCCTAAACAAGTACTTTTAAATCTACAGAAAATATTACGTATATAGCTGAGTAAGAGGAGCAGTGTGGCAAAGTTTTGCCCACTCCTTGGACACGAGGAGTTAGGCCGCCTGGCTCCAGGCACAGCAGTGCAAGCCTCTTTACTAGCCAGGAGACCCCGGGAAACTGAATCAACCTTCCCGGGCTTCGGCTGTGCGAGTGAATACTTTACAGCGAGAACATAAGGACCAAGGAAAGCCACTGCAAAGGATTGGGTGGATAAAGCAAAAAAAGGGGCAGCTTGCATGTCAACCAAGGTTAACGGTGGAAAGAAAGCACGTGGCCGATCCCCACCCACCGAACATCCACGCGACCAAGCCCGTTTCTACAGCACTACTCAGTTCCCCACGTTACACCCCCAGCAAGGCACAAACGTGGTCCACTTAGACGCGCAGCGAGTTTACGCACCGAGCCCGGGCGGCCACACCGCTGGCCTTCGCCCGTTCGCCGGAAGTGGGCCCCGGGGATCCGGCGCGCGCCCGCCGCCCGCCCGCCGGCCCCGCCCCTCGGCGGCCGCCCCTCCCCATTGGCCGCCCCGGCCTTCGGTCCCGAGGCGAAGTGATCCTGGCGATGCCCTCCCGCCCCTGGGCGCGGCCGGAGCCGGCTCCCCTCTGGCACGGTTATAATGTGGCACTGTGGTTCGGGGTGCCACATAACGACTCCATACCTGGCCCCGGAGACTCCTGCGCTTCCACGAGTGGCAGCGCCAAGCCATGCTAGGCCAGTTGCGCGATGCTAAGGAGTCAGGGCTGGCTGGGCTTTGAATACAGGTCGTTTAGGACCAACGACTTATGCTGAGACAATGGGGCCGATGATGGGATAAAAATGCTTTAACATTACTGTGGGGATTGAGGATGATCAGTTCTTTCCCGTATGCATGTCCCTGGCAAAACAATTTGGGGTCACCAGCGCTCGTTTGGAGGCCTTCCGACAAACACCAAGTGGCCTTGTTTCTTTCTTGTTTCTGTCGAGGCGTTCAGTCGTTAACATCAACCCTCTAAGGGTCCTTAAGCACTGTTACAGACCAGCAACCTAAGTCGCCCCAACAGCTACTTTTGTAATGGCGCCTGCGTCAGACACTAACATGGCGGACTTAGTCGTGCGCGGCGCAAACGTCAGCATCTCTACCCAAGCCGCTCGGAAACAGCGGAGGAGAGGGCGGTTGTGCTCACTGATTGGCCCATAGGTGGAGCGTGCCTGTCCTGACGCTTCCATGCGAGCCAATCAGGAAGAAGAGAAAAGGAATTGGCCGCTGCGCCTTCTCGCGACGCATGCTGGGAGCCTGGAGGACTAAGCGAGGAGGAGTTGAGAGAACGGAGCGGACGCCATGGCGGCCGACATCGAGCAGGTTTTTAGGTCTTTCGTGGTCAGTAAATTCCGGGAAATACAACAAGAGCTTTCCAGGTAAACGCCTTTCGAACTCTTCTGCTCCGAAAGGGCCGTTCGCACCCCCACCTACCCTTTTTCAGTGCCTTTCTTCAGAGACCCCATCGTTCTTCGGCTCAGGCCCCGCTACGGCCCCGCCTGGGCCTGGGAACCATTTTCTGGGGCCTCTCTTCCAATCCTCCATCCGCTTCTTCTCTTTCCACTGAGAAACAGATCCTTCCCTTTGTAATGGCGGGCATCTTTCTTTTGAACTGAGTTAAGATGCTCACCTTTCTCTCGTTTGGACACCCCCTACCTTTTGCTACTCGTAGGCCTGGGTGTCCATCGGGGCTAGGCCCAGTTCCTCCCTCTCGGCTCCTCCTCTGCCGCCGCCTCTCCCCTCCCCCTCCCCGCCTCCGCGGCTGTCGCTGGCCGGTGTCTGTGACCGGAAAGGGTCTCAAACGACCGTTTCTTGGCTAATCTTAAATCCGCTTTATTAGCGGCTTCGGAACGTTTAGGGGTCGGGATTAATTCGTGATGTTACTTGGGCCTTGCGTCCTGTGGTTCTACCAAGCAACATTCTGATAGATGAGAGATTTAAATTCAGACATCTCAAATTGTTGTTAAAATTTATTTAATGAAATATGTGAGAAGAGAATGGACCTTTGAAATACTAATTAATGATTATCAGTTGGAAAGTGGACTTTGTGAGTTATAGAAATTGATGTTTTTCCTTTTGCTGGTAGACTGTAGGCTAAATCCTTCGTTCCACGAAATCTGAAGGAGGAAGAGATTTTTTTAAAAGTACTTTTTAATAATGAAAGGGAAATAGTTGTGTGTATCTTATTAAAGTAATTGTCTTTTAATAATTTTTTGCATTGTACAAAAGTTCAGAAGTAGAAAAGATCTTGGAAAGTATATAACTTGTTACGGTTTCAAATGTTTCTGCTAGCTGGTTTTTAAAAGTTGAAAGATAAATGCACTGAGTGTTTGAAAACCAGTTGAAAAAGCAATTGTAATTTTGGCACTCAAATTGGCATAAGATTATTGGGGGCATTGATGTATTGCTGCTAGAATTTTCATTTTTTGCAGGATGTGGTGTTTCTGAAAGTGGGTAATAGTCCACTCACTGCGATGCCTTTGATATTTATAGAGATTTTTAGTGATTTAAGAATGACAGCGCTAAGGGAATGGCATTTTCCTTAAACCTTTTAAATATGTGCATACATTAGTTGCCAGCTTAATTGATTTTATAGTTTTTTAAGGCAGTCTGTTAAGAGTAAGTGTATTAGGTTTGTTGTGGAAAATTTAGAAACTAAAAAAGAGGAAGAAAAAAACTCCTTACTGGTGTCAGGATCTTTCAGTTTCTCCTGATAAGCATTTTTTTTATTGTTACTGTGATCATTTTGTTTTGTGTTGGTTGTTTTTCGACCTAATATGTTGTGAACAACGATTCTACTCCAGTCCTGATCTTCATTTTCCATAACTGCATAAAATTCCTTTGTAGGAATATATTCTTGAATATACATAGGTGATTGGAAATTCTCATTGTTTTTCATTAATTATAATTAATGTTTCGGAAGTTACTTTTCTGATTTTTAAATTTCAGATAATTATATCTGTATAAGTACAGAAAAAATTGTCAAGTCTAAAAGGGATTTAGCAAAAGCAGTTTCAAACTAGAGAAATAGATCTTGTCTTCAACATGTATTAATGCATTTTTAGTCTGTTATTAGTAACTATTAGTAACTTGCCATTTCAGTGAGTTATTTTTCCTTTTCTCATTGCTTTTGCATTCATTGCTGGTAATACAGATGACTTTTAGATAAGTAAGGGGCCTACTGTATGTAGTTATGGTTAAGATTACAGACAGGTTTTTGAATATACCAGATTCTCTTAGTAGCTATGTGACTTTCAGCTAAATTTCTTATCTTTGTGCTTCATAATGATTATCTTACAGATCTGTTAAGAATAATTAGTTAAAAGTACAATGACACTAGTCAGTATTCAATAAATGTTAATGATTACTGTTGCATGCTTCATTTTATTAGAAAATCAAATGTCACTTAATGTTTAGCTACTTTTTTTTTTTACATTCCTGATTTGTCAGGTATTTATGTTTTCAGTTAGCTAAAATTAAAGTTAAAATCAGATGTTTATTGAATTACTTGATTTTAAATATTTTGTAGGTATATGCCAAAATTTCTATCTGAATGACATGTTTTAACGTTAAAAATTCATCTATCCTTTTGAATTGAAAATATTTTAAGCTGTCTGATAGTATGAATGGTCTTTTTTTTTTAAAGTTCAGGCTGGCCTTGATTCACTATATAGTTTAGGCTGGTCTCGAACTCACGGTGATCCTCCTGCTCCTACCTTCCAAGTGCTGGGATTACAGGCATGCACTACCATGCCTGTCCCTGGTCTCTTACTATATATAAGGTGTTTTTTTTTTTTTTTAACATTAGACATTTTTTAATGCCTAGATTTTTGTAAGTAAAGCATAAATAATGTAAATATGTAAATATATATACACATTTATGTTTTGTGGCATTTTAGTGGTGATGTAAAACTGAAGAGAAACTACAAGTTACCTTTTTTACTTTATGTGTCCTATGGCAGAGTTGTGTTTTTTCAAACAGTTGATTGTGATAGTGATCTATGTACTGGTGTGGCTTTATTGTGACCATAGTTTCTATCATAGTATTAGATCATTAATTTCCTTTGGATATATGATTGGATGTTACTAACGTTTCTCCTTGAGAGAACCAAAAATCTCAATTTAGGTTTCTAGAATTATTTTTAAAAATTGTTGTGTTTAGAGCCAGATGTGGTAGTTCATGCCTGTAGTCTCAGCATTAGAGGCTGAGGCAGGGAAGTTGTTCTGAGTTGTTGCCTTGTGAATTCAAGGTGAGACTGAACTACATGGTGATACCCAGTCTCAAAACACCAAAAAAAAAGATTGTGCTTAGAAATTAGCTTTTAAAGATACTCTCATAACTTTCACAGTGCTGAAAACTGTCCAAAAAAGATGTTTGTTAAAGGCAAACATCCGAAACAGAAAGGATGAAATGTATGAGTAATGTATGGTGTAAAATTGTGTGGGTTGGTTTATTGATAGTAATTTATTGACTTATAATATGATAAAATAATAATGAGCTTTTGAAAAATTTTTCTTGCCAAGTGGAAGGAGTGAAGGCCAGCTGAATGGTGAAACAAATACACCTATTGAAGGAAACCAGGCAGGTGATGCTGCTGCTGCCTCTGCCAGGAACCTACCAAATGAAGAAATAGTGCAGAAGATAGAAGAAGTACTTTCTGGAGTCTTAGATACAGAGCTACGATACAAGCCAGGTAAGTTGGAAATAATTATTCTCAGAATTTTTAAGATTTTGAAATTTGAAGGTTAATTTTTTTGTACTGGAGATTGAACTCAGGACCTTATGCTTGCAAGACAGGTGCTAGGACCACTGAGCTAAATCCTCAGCTGAAGGTTAATTTTATTATTATTATTATTTTTTTTTTTTTTTAGGTTTTTTGAGACAGGGTCTCGCTTTGTGGTTCAGGCTGGCCCTCAGCTCAGCCTCAAACTCACATCACAATCCTCCTGCCTCTGCCTCCCGAGTGCTG